>JAJIZL010024166.1:141470-171961 GCA_023969395.1 Amblyomma maculatum
GGGGGGGGGGATTAACTGCAACAAGGGAAGAGGACTTCTCCAAATGGCTCACCGACAGCAATAAGAGCAAGAGCCTTCTCCGGTTCCTAACGGAAAATAATTTGCACGGGTTCTTATAATATGCCTTATGGCAAGCTTGCGTAATAAAAAAAGAAAAAACAGCGCGCGCATGCAGTAGTGCAACGATCGAGTGACACAGTTCGGCACAATGTTACAAGTGGCTCACAAATGCACATTTATTTTTGTCCCAGCTTTTCCAGGAACAGCGGGTGCAGATCATCAGCCAGCTGGATGGAATGGAAGTGGACCTCGCAGGAGATGGGCGTTGCGACTCCCCGGGCTACAGCGCCAAGTACTGCACGTACAACGTTGTTATCATTCAGACTGACCATATTCTACAATGGGAAAAGGTAAGAATAGGAGAGGTAAGGCAATGCTGCGATATGAAAATTGGCAAGCTGCAATTCATATTAACTGTTTGAAGTCAGCTGCAGTGCCCAATAGTGCGAGCATGGGGCCTGGCCTCAACTTAACGAGTCTCAGTGCAGTCTTTAACAAAAGGCGACAATTTCTGCATATTATTAGGAGAAATTATTTTCAGCCTCACCAAGAGTGCCCTTGGCAAGTGCTGCTTGCATGTCTATACATAAAAAGAATCAAATTAATCATTATATAATACAAACGATTGAATTACAAAATGTTTTATCGTTGCAAACCATTGGTGAAGAGGTACATTTGCTGACATATATTATTATGTAATGAGTTTTTAATTTCATCTATCTACAGACCACCACCTAGCTATCTGGACATATTGCAAGAGCAGCAAATCGCCCATACAGCACTACTTTGACGCTTGGTGCATTACTAAAGATGCATGCAGTTGCTTGCTTTAATAATTAGGGCGAATACATGGTAATAACAATATTCTATACTGCATTTAAGAAGTTGGAAGCTGTGAGCATGTCAAAGGGCTGTGAAGCAATAGAACCATGGCTCCAGACAATCACAAGTCTATGTTGCTGCCCTGGGCCAGGGTAATGGTGACCTGATCATCAGCATGTAGCAGCCTGTTGAACCACATATGCGATAAGCGTGATGGCCATGATAGACCATACATCAAATGCCTGCATTAGCTCCTTGCAAACAGGCAATGGATTAGCAGAGGTAATCTGTTTTGTATAGTTCTTTTTTTTGTAAAGTTTTCACTTTGATGTTGTTTGGAAGGTGCACTGCTCACACTTGTGGCATTTGTCAACCAATGATAAATTTAAGAGATAGGTAATGCAAATAGAACTTCACAGAAAAAACTTTGTATACATTCGCACATATTAGGAAGTTCCCATATGACATAGCTGAGAAAGAAACCCCTAATGAAGTGAAGAAAC
The DNA here is from genome assembly GCA_023969395.1 of Amblyomma maculatum. NCBI lineage: Eukaryota > Metazoa > Arthropoda > Arachnida > Ixodida > Ixodidae > Amblyomma > Amblyomma maculatum. Next base: position 142,856 of record JAJIZL010024166.1, read on the forward strand.
AAAATAATGTAAATGTGAGTGCTGAGACTGCAAGATATTTTAATACTGAGGCAGCTTGGTTATACATGCTAGTATGGAACACAAATACAATGGGATTTTCCATACTGTCCTATACTGAAAATTTTAAAGAAGACAAAGTGTACCATGTTTGCTCGACAACATCTCTTAGATTTCTTTTCACCGTAATATAGTAGTACAAGACCTGGGGTGTTTTTAAGAATAGGATGCTAAAACTGTTTTCAGCTGCAATGCAGCAGCTGTAAGCAGGTTCAGCATCTACGACTGACTAGAACACACACCAACACTGCAACTCATCAGCCAAATATTTATATATATTTTTATGTATATATTTTTAACAGATTCATGTGCTTTCAAGAAGCTGAACTCCATTCTGAAGAACTCCCAGTTTTTGATTGACACTCGACAACTGTCTCCCAAAGCCCAAACATCTTCCCTTGAATCTTTTCACAACTTTGTCATCAAGTTTGCTCCCAAATCAATTGCATACTCGGATGGTGGGACGCAAGTAAGGTTTGTTGAATGAAAGAGAAGACTAAGACATTATTTTTCCCTCCAGTGTGACTATGTAGTCCAACTTTTCTGCATGCCATGTGCAAACAATAAGTCCTTGCATGAAGCTTTTAATGTATGTACATAATATTGTCATTATAAAAGGAACAGAGACTATAGGAAATAGAACACAGTGCGAAAAAGAAAACCAGAAGTTCATATCATTTGCTCCATTTCCTTTTGCTCCTTTTGATTCTTCAACTTGCTAAGCAGCCCATTGAAACTTGCAACTAAGCAGATTGCTTTTAGTTCGTGCTATGGAATAGCCCTGGAGGGCTGAAAAATTGCTTTGTGACCAATTTCAAGCACCTCAAAACAGTCATTCTCATGGTCTAGTGCTGAGGTTTAGAGAAAAAAAGTTCAAAGGTTTTTTTTTTGTTTTTTTTTTTTTTTGTTTTATGTGAGGAGGGGGAAGCTGCTGTGTTACTGGACGCATTTGGCGCCTTCTTTTTATGGAAGTTGTTGGGCTTGACTTCAGTCTCCTTAGTGCAGTGCTTGATCTGGAGCTCTCATGTTATCAGGCCAGGTAAAATGAGACCCTACAATTGCGATTCACAGGAGTCGACCCTGACATCTGCCAAAAAAAGTGCCCTCCACGTAACTCAATCCCAACTTCTGCATAAAGTAGGCACTCAATGCAACTTATGAGCCAGCTGCCACAATCCTTCCATCCTGATAGTAAATACACTGCTGTAAAATTAGCTGAACTTATCTTGTGTCTTTCTTTTCGAAACTTGGAACACTTCCATGTCAAAGGTAGTTATCATACATTTGGAGGAGACTGCAGTGCACACTTCTGACATTCAAGGATGCTTCATATAATATGGTAAAAACATATTTGGTAGAATGGTAGCACTAGCCATTCTGTAATCCCCTTCTGTGGAAAAAGTGAGACAGGAGGCTATAGCCGTACTGCACAGGCCACCAAGGGTCCTCATTGAAAGTCATTGCTGTTATATTAGAATAGGCAGATGGGATGAGATAAAGAACAGTGCACCAGAAATACATACAGACAGAAATGACATGAGCTGAGACACTGCAATGACACAAAGTTGAGGGCGAGCATGGAGGGCTGGCTGGAAAAACACCTTGTCTCTCTTTTGTGCTCCTCATCTTAGTGCAGTCCCAAGACAAAGGTAGTTTTTAAAGAACTGGAAGTTATCAGCGCAAGTTTCCGACCTCTCTAGAACCATCTCGAATGTCCCGAAGCTAATGTATTGAAACTGAAAGAATGCTCAAGGTGATCACTTGATCACTTGGACTAATGATGATCGCTAGAATACCACAGCAGGGAGAACACGGGTGATCCACGATATGAAGTTGTATAGCCCATGTCATACATTCATTTTGCTGCTTGAAGATCATTGCATCACATTTTTAATTTGATATAAAGGCGCTGGATATAGAAGCTAAAACAGAAGCAATCTCTTCTGCAGTGATGTGAATATAATGTATAATGGTTTCTTATAGTAGCCTCTACTTGGTATAATTTTGCTAGTAGGCAACAAGAAACACATTTTTTTCCAAAGTATGAGAAATTCATTCATATTTACCTTCTTTTTAGGTCACATCTGGCTGTTATTCACTTCAATGAAAATTCTTCTAAGCTCCAGGCACAGAAAAAGAAAGGAGAGGACGGCTGGAAAGTGAAAATGGCAAAATCAAGAAAAGGACATTTCAGTGCCGCTTCAGTGAAAATGGAGCATACTTTTTGTAAGTTAAAACTTCGTTTTACTTATATTATTACACAAAAAACTAAGTGAACTGTTGTAATCACGATGGCTATTTCGCGCAGCGTACGTCCAGAGGCTCCTCCAGGATGCGGAGAAACGGTCTCAGGGCTCTTCACACAGAGACACAGCTGCAAGCATAGCTTCAGAGCGCCACCTTATGACTGATGCCTATGAAAGACCGTCAAAAGAAGTAATTGCTGCACACAGGCACAGATTTGTGCTTCATCATGACTATTGGATTGCACAGCACAATTGTCAGTATACATAACCCAAATGCTCAACAGACTGGCATCAGCGAGGCACAGCATTGGCCGCTGGAGCCAAAACAATTGTTTCAATATGTTTGCTGCGACTAACAATATTTGGAGCGCAGTTTCATATGACTTTTTTTTTTTGTCGTAGTGAGTGCAGTCTTGTACCTATGTCTCTGTGTTTCGCTTCTGGCTGCGGCCAAGCAAACGTGCACACAAAGCATGTTGCTGTTTGCTATCGCGGCAACTCCTGCGACCGCTCGCAGGCCCTTCAAGTATTGCATCAAAGCTGCCGCTTGAAACAAAAAGTAGGAAAGACAGAGCAACTGTGGGTTCAGGGTGTGTGTAAAGCTAGATAGCGAATAATTATGCCGATCAGAGTTGTTCAGCTTCTTGAGGTCAAGCTGGAAGTAAATGGAAGTAATTAAAGTGAGCCGACTTCACAAGTGACCATGCCACATCTCTCTTTTCACAGACTCGCTGTTCCGCATCCGTTAAGGCCCACAGTTTACAAGACAACAGTGTAATTGCGCTTATTATTATTATGTGGGCGATATAATACTGTGTTCTTAGCGATAATTTATACTGCTGAGCGACTAAGAAAGCGCAACGCTTCGCTGCGGAGAGAAGTTTTTTTTTTTTTTTTTAATAACGTCAATTGTTTACCCTCAGGACATAATGGAATATGCTCTAGGACTTATCTAGAGAAATTCTGTAGGCCTTCTCTCGAAATAAAGTTGTTTTCTTTGTTTCTTCGGTGCCTCCTCATCACTGCACGTCATGTGAAACCTTGCAAGGGGCAGATACAGCATGTGAATGCTAATACGTGTTTACCACGGCGTCTTGTATCTCACCGGCCTAACCGCTCAGTAGTTTGTGGTGAAACTGCACACGGAGCTTTGATATTGCGGCAACTTTTATTTGCTCGCAGTAAGTTAGGTAAGGGTGCTTAATTCGCTGCTGCTGCGTACAATGCGAACCCGCAATCTGCGCCAGTATCGGGGGCCGAAAGCTGCCAACGCCGGCACATGATACCACGGGTTCGCGCATCGCGCACGGCCAAGCCAGGTAGGTACAGTTGTCTTAGCTAATTTACTATAAGGCAAAAGTTTATAACCTACAAACTTACTACGAGACAAAATGCAACCTCCGTGAGTAGTTTCACGCAATCAAGTCAACGGTTAAGACGGTAGGATTTTAATAGCCGCCACAGTAATGATGCATCACAACAATGACTAACTCATTGCACCTGTGAAACCGTCGCTTATCTGTGCGCTATGCTCAAGCTAGTAAACACATCACTTACCAGCGTATGTTGTCGCCTTGACTTGATCCGAGGTGCGTATTTTGGTTTGGTGGACACAGGAACGGAGCAGCGGTTGCCTCCGAAATTTTGCTGCACTACGTAAGGCGCAGTGGATTGGGGCCCGACATTTAAAGCACTGACTTAATGTTGTAAACCTGTAAGCCGACTTCGAAGTTCATTTCGCATGGGCGACACAAGAAACGAGAACATTCACAGGCGGAAAGTGCCCCGCAAGTACACTGCAAGGAAATGAAACGAGATCGCCGCTCGCGACCGCGCCGCGATTGCCGTGGTGCCTGCGCGAAGGGCAAAGATGCGCGCGCAAGGTGCGCGCGTGCGCGCGCGAGACCGGAAGTCCAGGAAAAAAAAGCTTTGAAAAAATGTTTCTGTCTACAAAACATCCTAATTTTCTTTCCTGATAATTAAAAGTTAAGCGTATTTCGATTTTTCTGGCATAAGCGATAGTTTAATGGCTCTGTGACGTCGCAAAGAAGCAGACCAATAGTCATTCGAAAACGCATGCACGTAGCAGCGTTGCACAGAGGAGGAGGAGGACTGGCGAAAGTCGAAGGAAAGAACGCGCCAACTTTCGAATGGGATTGTGAGACCTGCACTGCGCGTAGACGTGTATTATTGCGTTCAAATGTGTATCGCAGCATAATCTTGCGACTGAGATAGTTTGTGAGGAGTGCTCGGGAGGTGTTTGTGGGCCCCTTTAAAGGCCCCCAGGTGACCGAAATTACTCCATTGCCTTCCACTACGGGATATACTTCACTCTCCGCTTTCATTCCCACCTTCCTCACCTACCCTCAAGTCTGGCAGATAAGGCGTCTTTCCTTTCTTACAAATCTAAGTATAATTTATAAAAAGAAAAGTATGAACACATGACCTTGACCTGGTTAAGTGTAGGCGTCCACCATTGTGTGGTGTCCACTCAAATGTATAAGGCGTCTTTCTTTCCCCAAACAAAATTTTAAAAACAAATAAGAAGAAAAGCGCGTATTGAAAAGGCGATGTTACAGTGGCTATCGCTGCAACACTAACAGCTTTCACTCTATTCATAGCATCAAGCCATGCTTAAACCCCCCTAATTGTTTAGACGCTGTAAAGAGACTGACCGATAGAAAATTAATAAATCTTTGTCCTGGCCGTGAAAACGGCCACGCTGAAGGCGAAACGGTGGATGTGTACGCGCAGTTTGCAGATAACTTTAACTTGGATCCAACTGCATCATCGTTGGAGACTTGTGCAACGGGTGGAAGACTAAAGATAAATGCATTTGATGTTTTAATTGAGCTAGCACTGTACAGGTATGCAAGGCTCGGCGACTGCAATGCGGCTTGCGCTGGAAATAAGCTTGAAAGTTTCTCTGTGTTATGTGCATTTTAGTTGCACAAAACACCCCAATTTTGAAGGATTTTGCTTTCCTCGGGGAAGGGGGGCGGAGGGGGGTCATAAATTGTGATGACCATGGGCTGTTTTAGATATAAAGGAAAGAAGTAAAACTGCGTGAAAGACGGGTTCCTTCAGTCCTATCTTTCGCGCAGTTTTACTCGTGCGCTTGAAATGAACCAACTATCCCATTAGAGCGACTTACTTTAGTTATGAATGCAGATTTTTAATCGTCTGTTCAGGTAGAAACAGAGAATATATGAAATCTCCTCAGAACAACCGCACCTTAGGACTGTTGTTTCCTCTTAAGCAGTGAATGGAAGGACACGGTGACACAATCCTTCAGTCCGATTCTTTTTTCCGGTTTTGCCTTTCCGTCTGTCGTGCGTGCATGTTTTCGATCACCAATCACAGGGTTACCATGCAGGGTTTCGTAGAGATATTTGCCCTCACTTTCATTGTGACTGCTGGGGTTAATTTTTAAACGTGCCACTGGCACAACAGCCAGTATACATCATCCCTCCTACGTGGTCTAACCGCCAGGTGGCCCAAGTTCGTAGCGTGAACGCAACCATGTTGCTAACATCAGCTAATAAAACTGTTGGTGAGCGCTGATCCGAGAATACTATTGCAAAAAAATTGTCCAGACGAATTTTAGTTAATTGGCTGCGGCAAAGACATTATCGTCCTTTCAAGCACAATGTATGCGGGGCGTGAAGTATCAGCAACTTCGCAAGTCTCTAAAACATCTGACAAAATAAATTTCAACGAGGTACCATGCACGTGCCGGAAGCGCTCATACTTTTGCGGAAGACATTTCTACCTGAGGCGGCACGTCTTTGGTTATTTTTTCATTAGTTCTCTTTCAGCGTCATTTGCTTCAGTCTTCCGCATAGCAACGCAATTTCCCTCGTATGTCGAAACTAATACTCAGGCTGCCTATAGGTATGCTCAATAAGAACTGACAACTGCGCGGACAATGCCTTTCTGATACGCACTTTACTTGCATTCTTGTCTCTAAAATATTAAACGGTACGTGCGCAGCCCTTTCTTCTATGTAGAGAAAGAAAAAAAAAATAAAGCAGCGGCGAACTTTTCAATTATGCGACATATAAGGTATATTCCGTGCGCGTTTAATTTCCGTCAAGCGTAGGAAGCCGTCACGGGCGCGTTCTTAATATCGTGCGCGACCCCCCCCCCCCCCCCCTCGTTTCCCACAGCGTCTCATGAAAAGGACGGTTATGATATTGCGAGAATGAATGCGCACTTTTTTTTTACTTAAATATAGCTTTCTTCTGGCAGACTATATTTCACCTAAATATCGTACCCACACGCAAAACAACGAGCTTAAGGAGTTGAAAATGACGGTGAGAAATTATCTACACAAAGCATGCATATTTAGGAGCCCCTGCTCCCTGTGTATAGACGTATGCTCGAGATAAAGCATGGAGTTTAGCATCCCAAGCCAACTGCATTCCTCTGGGCTCGCAACCTTTGGCCCAGATGTGTACATACGCACCAGCGAGGTCATCTTTTCGCACTCTGCACGAACCAACAAGCCTCGGTTTCTCCACTCTCATCGTAGGGATCAAAGAGCCGACCACTTCGCATTGCATGGCAGCTCTACATCTGCACTGTGCTTTACCACAAGGGCTCAGAAATAATTCTTTTCCGTAGCTCTTTCTGGTAGCTATGTTTCGGTTCCCGTTCTGGAGGAGGTTGTACTCCAGCTCACTCCACTCATCTACCCCCGCCGAGCAATTTCGGAAGTTTCCTGGGAAAAAGAGTTTTCTAACGTACCTTTTTACATATTGTATAGATTCTTGACAGCAATCTGTATATCCGTAAATCGTCCCTAAGAAATCTTCTAGTTTCATGCTATGGAACTCTCTGCTTTTCTTTCTTTTCATTATTTCATAGAAAAGATGCTCACATCAGGTGACAATGTTCACGCTGATGGAAACATCTGGATCCTTAGCCGCTGGCTAGTTTAGGATTTATTACAAAACCTTTATATTTTATAGGCGGTATGTTGTGCTGTAAAATGTGTGCAATGGCCTCCCACTACGCTTTCCTTCCCTCGGGTAACAATTTGGATTCCAAAGGAAGAAAAAGCGTAGAAAGGGGCGGCAGATTAGGTGAATGGATGAGGTTAAGAAGTTTGCAGGAGTCAAGTGGATGAAGCTAGCACAGGACCGGATTAATTGCAGAAATATAGAAGAGGCGTTCGCTCTGTAATGAGTATAGTCTGGTTGATGATGATAATGATATGATCATTGCTGTGGTAGGAGGAAGAACGAGCATTGTGCTGATAGCATGTCCTTTTTAGAGCAGATTCAATGTTCTAGAGGCAGTTAATGTTGCACGAAATGACGTTCCACACTTTAGCGCTGACAAAGTTACTCTGCAACGTCAGTATATGCTGTGTGTTTTAAGTGGATTGAGATTACTGCTATCAGCGCGTGCCTGGTGTTACTTGAGGGTAGCATCGGAATGCTAAAGTTGTGAAGTGTACTTGCGTTTTAATCGTTTTCATCTAGAGTGCAGAGTACAACACAAAGTTCAGAACCAATATTATACCACGCATCGGAAGCTTAGACCCTTACTGCCAATATGTTCATAAACTTACCTTACAATATACCACAGCTGTTCAAATACGCTCCTCTTGGCTTTCTACGGAGCGTAGGACAAATTTCATAAACAAAATTTTGCTATGCATAGAAAGTATATAGCATATTTCTATCAATATGTTCGTGAAAATTACCTCACAATGTTCCGCACTTTCTCAGTTGTCTCGAAATTGTTTTAAAAACGCAGCCTGCTTGCTTTTTTCTTTATCTACTCGCCGATAGCACAGAAAAAACTTTAAAGTCAAATTTTCGCCATGCATCGAAATCTCGAACCTTTTCTCTCAATATGTTCATAAATATTATCTTATAATCTTCTACACTTGCCTCGCAAGTATTTCCCGGAAAACCATTGGTTTCCCGCCGCAGTTTTAACTACTTGTTGCTAACGGAGGAAAAATTTAACATAAAAAAAAAAATGAATGCATCGGGAGCATAGGCCATTCCATTCAACTCGTGCAAAACAGTACCTTACAACACCTTAAAGTTGACTCGCAATTAAAAGGCGATCCAGAACCCTGGACTTCACCAAGGCTTAAAGCTTGAGGCGGCTGTTCACGAGGACCGTACCTTGACAGCTAGAGGTCAAAAACTATATAAAGTCAATTTGGTCTTATCATAAACTCTTTTCAAGCGAACTTCAACCTCTATTCGTTGTGAACTCCGCATATTCAATGGATTTCTACTGCGTGAGGAACGACTGATTGCTCCCTCACGCCGCAAGTAATGACCCTAGGTAGTAATTACTGCCGCATTTCTCAGGCAGCAGACAAGAGTGCCAAAACTGCTGCTGCCGATCGACAGGTGGTACCTCCATGGTAGAAAGGCCCAGCTTTATTTCAGGTTCGTTGGAAAGCACGCCGCGGTATTGTACATTCCTTATAATACTAGTGAAGTACCTCTCGAAACAGTCGGAAGTACAGTTCTCTAGTCAGGTTTACACACGCATGACTCTTAGTGTCTTTTTATTCATTGTTCCCCCCCCCCCCCCCCCCCTGACGAGACGGTCCGCGACAAACGGCCCCAATTCTCGCCGTTAAAAATCACCATGCTTTTAAACGAGTGTGCCATTTCCCTCAAGCGCTCATCTCTCTACTGCCACTGGCAAATGTGTTGAGCGTTTCGACTACATCTCCAAGAATTTCGCTTAGGTGGCCTTCCCCGTGCATCAAGCACTCGTTGATTACCTCGGCATCTACCAGTTCACATCAGGGATTGTCGCCTGCCTTCTTCCCGTGACGACTACCTAGAACATAGCTTCATGTTGTTGAATATCCACCTCTGTCCTCCGTTACTGACGAGGCTGCAGACCTTGGTCGGATGCGCCAAAGAGTGATCAAGGCGCAACAGAGCAGCGAACATCACGCCGGGTTGCAAAGAAGAGAGCAGTGACAGCCTGTGACTTCGCCTGCGCAAAGAAGCTTACAGTGGCATTCGAAGGTTACCCCTCCTATAACCATCTACGCAGGCTACTAATCATGATAGGAAAGTCATTATTTCTACTCGCAATGGGACGGCAAAGAACGCATTATTGTTAACGCGATAGCGTACAAGGGCCCTTTCCGCTGAAAATTCAGCATTGTGAGCGAAAAATCACGGTCATGGTTTTGGCAAATAGTATTTGGCAGGTTACATAGTCACGTACTGATTGGTCAGTCGGATGTGTGATGTCACGAGACCCTATGGCATGGGCATTGACTTTCATGAAATGGGTGAATAAGATGGAAATCGAACCGCTTCCAGAGCCCTTGGGCGATGTGCAAGAAGCGCCACTGTTAGGCGACGTAGGCAAGTTCGCACGGCTGATGTATACGTTGGGAGGTCTTTCACGTAACGAGGCAGCTTGCGACTTTGTGCTAATGAGCATGTGTGGGGTAATAGAGGCACAAATTAAGGCGTGTAGATTAAGCGACTAACAAAGCGCATGTACGCTAACGGCAATTCCCAAGAGGAGCCGGAGGCGGAGGTCATAAACAATATCGCGTCATATACCTTTAAAGGCGAAGGTTTAGTGCCCACTCAGTTTTGTTTGTTTGTTCTTTCTTTCGTTGTTGGTGCCATGGCAACAGTTTATTTATGTATAAAGTACGCGTGTACTTGCTAATAAAAGTAGGTCGTTTGGAACGGCAGTAACCTTTTGTCTTTTAATTCGGTCTACCGGACCCAAACTACCAAGGCCCATCACCACGGTGCTCAAACATTTTACTTACGTGATGATTACAAACATATTACGCGCCATGCACAAAAGACTTTTTGACACTTCAGAATATAGAACAGAGGGCGGGGGTACAACGTGAGATGATAATTGTCGTCATAAGCTTCCTAATTAACTTCAATCAATTCACTTTTTATTACAGTTAACGTGTGGAAATAGCGTCCATTTACAAGCGTCCGAGTGCGCGCTTTCTGAAAACGTCGCCTGAAACGTTTTGAACACGCCCTTCCTATCCATTGCGGAACGGACAGAAGACATGTCCTTGGAGTTTGTTCATTTATTTTCATTTTATTTATTTATTTAATGGTTTACTAAACGATAGCGTGTACAGTTAGATCTTTTGAAAAGGCGTCGCGGTTGCCGTGACCTGAAATCTTTCCAAACATGTAAAAAAACAAAACAAATATATATATATATATATATATATATATATACAGTCACGTAGTTTATATGCACCATTTGACGCAACCGCCCTTTCTGCAGTGTTCAGGGCAGTGTCATATAATTTCGCTTCCTATTTATCATTAGCCTGCTAGTCAACTTGGAGGTTGGTTTGCGATAAGGATTCGAACCAACGAGTAATGTACCCTCTAAAAGTGTGCCGTTAATTCTGAGTAAAAGTGCCTACTGAGAAGTGAGGCAGACACTGCGCCTTGTGTTTGCCCAAAACCCAACGCAATTAAAGGCGTTCAACGCTTTGCCGTACTCTGTGCCAGTCTCTCATTGCCAAACCGCCAAGCTAAACCCTGCCAAACAGCGACAGCGTATACAACTCCTTCTGCCGAAAGGACGCTGTTGATGTGACCTGCCATCGCGCCAACAATCTCCGTACGTGTCGGGAAAAATAATGCACGCTGTGACAACGTTACTAGAACAAACTAAGTTTCACAGCTCTGCCCGGAGAGGTGTCCTCGGTAGCGATCGCGTGAACTAGCGGCGCTGAAGTCTCGACTCTTTCTCCTTACCTGGCGCGTCGTCTGCTACACGCAGCGCAGAAGCATGTAGCGGCCGTCATACACTTAACTGTTACGTGCTGCCATTGCACTCTACACAGCTACAGTGCAGTTATGACTACATTATGACAGTTTTGGCTTTGAATGCACGCATTACCTCAGGGAACGCGTTTGTGTGCAGCGAAATTTAATGCTGTCATGTAATTTTTCGCTTCTTATTTAGCATCCACTTTCTTTTTCAGTTTCAGTCTAGTTTGTGACAGGGTTTCAAGCCGCCGACATGTGTGCCTCCAATTATATGCCGTTCCCTGTAAGCGTAGGGTGTGTGCCGAAAAGATGCTGCACCTTTACCCTAAAATCAAACACAATAGACGTACGCATTGCCAACTATGTCCCAGCCTTCAAACGCCCAAAACTGGCGGAATGAAGAGACGGCGTTAAATGCGCTATCGCATTCTCTGTTAAGACGAAGCTTTCTGCTATATTTTTTTTTTAACATGGGGCCTCTTCATGGGGCCTGCATGCTTTGCACCGGGGGCGACGAAGCCTATTGAAAAAATTACTTGCAAAGTCAGTTGTTCGTGTCACAGATAGACTTCCTCGAGATTAAAATGTGAACACAAGCTCTGCACATAAGAGATATAACTTACTTCGAAGTGAACAATTACTGATATGATACTTCATGTAGCAAAGTTCTTTATTTCATTGCTGGCACATAATTAGAATGCAAAAGGCATTATATACCGAAAAGAAGGCACCCTAACAATCGCTATACCCCGTGTGTTTCTACAGCAATGCCAGTAGAGAACTTGCAAGATTCCAAGAGCCCATCAGTGTGCACAACGCAAATCGGACAGCTAAGCTGCTCAAACGGTGGTTTAGATCACTTCGAGTTCGTCGCAATATCAGCAATTGGAAGGAAATTTGAGCATTTTCGCGACGAGGAAACAGGCGATGCCATGAGGGTAAAGAAATTTCCTTGTTGAGAAGTCTTTTGTCATTGAGCGGTTGACACGGCAATGATGTTGCGCATAAATTGTCATATCATGTGAACTGAGCGTTGATTACGTAGACGCTCTTCTGAAGCATAAAGCGAAACTGCATGGTGCTTCTGACTCAGAGCTAATGCGAATAGAGGAGACATCTTAAGAAGCGCACAGAAATTCGACAAGCAAGATGATCACAAAAAAATTAAAATAGCTTCTAAATAACTGAGCATGCGGTGTAGAAAACGCATGCTGCGAGCTGCGGCAGCTCAGAAGAAAAAGAAAGAAGACAACGAATGAATAAGATTTTTATTTGATTGAAGGGATGACTCTCGGCCGCTGTTTGGATAATAAGGGAGTTAGGACGGATGGGAAGTGTAGCTTCTCGCTTCTTCACTGCTCTTCAAGCTGTTTCTCGTTGTTAAAATATTAGCAGATATAAGCATCTAAAAAGCTCTGAAGAAGATCTAAATCGGCATCTACAAGCTAGGCGGGCAAGCACAAAAGCGTATAAGCTTCTGAATGTGCTCAAGATATGATACCAACCAGGCCTATGAGTTCTTTAATTCACGCGTTAAAGTGTATTCGCTGCAAATATGGCTTTTGCTGTTGAAGCAATGCAAAATCAAATGCAAAAAAAAAAGAAAATAAAAGATGGTCCGGGGAAGTTAGCAACGCTAACGCTCAACTCTCACTAGGCAAAAAAAAAAAAAAGTTATACGCTGCCCACTGTAACATTTCCCGAAAGAAGTACGTTATCCTGGGCACTGCTTCTAACTTTGCAATGTTTGTCTGTGTTGACGAAATCAAGTTGTTGTTTGGTGCATTTCTTCTGCATACAACATTAGCGTTGTTGACAATTGTCTATGTGATGAAATTAGGTTCTGGTTGGTTGGCTGCATTTCATTTGCATATGACATTAATGTCATTGTCAGTATTGCATTTCTGCTCATTTTTTCTCGTTGCGATAATAAATACCTTAGTTAATGGGGCAAGTTGGGCGTGTTGGTAAATAGTTCTCAGAAAAGCAGCGCAAAAAAGAAGAGGACAAGGACGAGACCATAAGCACGAGCGTCTCGTCCATTTCCGCGTCTTTTTCGCGCTGCTTTACTGAGAAATACCCATAAGTTCATGCAGTTACCTTCTAACGCTCTTTTCGACACTGTAGATACCTTGAATATTGTGTTTTAAAACTGCAGTCCAGTGCTAGTTTGAAATTACATTAACTTCTACTACAAACAGTAAAATTATGTCTCGTTTCTTTTCTCTTTGTGTGTGTGTAAAGGGGGAGGGCGAATCTCTCAAGGGCACGACTTGATTACTCGCAATATAAGTTTTTTGAATATACTCATGCGCTTGTTCAGTCATTTCCTTTCGCAGTGCGCACGTCCATTCTCACTGATTCCTCTTTCGGTAAACTCATTAAATAACTCTTCACATCTTACGTTGTTTTAGACGACACAACAATATTTTTTTTTTTGTTTTTTACATTCCTATATACGGGAGTGCTGATCCGGAGCTATGTTCTATGCCATACCTCAAAAGTAAGATAAGAAAAACGTTTCTCTGAGGCGACGACGGAGGCCATTCATTAGTAATTTGTGTTCACGATATCGTTTGATGCGAGTAGCCAGGCTTCATGCACTGCATGAACAGGCTGCCCAGGCTTGCAGATTTCTGAATGTAATGGAGGCAATCTGCGCAGCGCAGTAGTAAACGGGACACCCACCGCGTTACCTTCTAAGCTTAGAGTGCTCCTATGCACTGAAAATGTGGCTAATTTGTTTGCATGACAGGATCTGTGCCCTGAAAGAACGCACTACAAAACACAGAACAGGGAGTAAAGCAAGAAACCGTGCTTGTAGCAAGCCGACGGCGCTGTCACACTTGTTTCACAGCAATAACAAGGGAATTTCGCGTAACACATACGCTTTTTCCAAGGTAATGCGCGGCTTCGAAGCAAAAGATGCCATAATGTAGTTATAGTTAGACTGTAGTCATGTACGGTGCAACGGCAGCACTTAAAACCTACGTGTGTGCTGGCCGCTCCAAGGAGCAACAGTTGACTGCAGCGCCGCTACTTCTCGCGACCGCCAATTAGGACACACTCCTCAGCTGGGCGGTAAGGGGAGCTGTGAAACTGACTTTGTTAGGGAGCCTACATGTTACGCCGCGGCACCCGGCGCAACAATTAACGGTGATAAACTTATATCAACTAAAGTTCAAATGTTAATCACCATTAACTAGTTAACAGTTCTTAACTAAATCGGCAATTAGCGTAGTGGAAGCATGCTCTGTATAAGCTACCCAATGATATATGACTTGATACTATAGTCTGAAGTTACATATTTACCCATTAATTACCCACGGTAATTAAAAAGACCGACAATTAGTGAATTGCAATCGTGCAACGTATAAGCTGATATGACTTACGCTAATAGAATCAGGGCAACCTTTTACTGCAATCAAGCAAAGGATCAGGCAGGTTTTCGGAAACTGTACTCTACTATCGATCATATCCATAACATCAACCAGGTGATAGAAATATGCTCAGAATATAACCAGCCCTTATACATAGCATTCATTGATTACGAAAAAGCAATTGACTCAGTAGAAACCTCGGCGGTGATGCAGGCATTGCGAAATCAGGGGGTAGACGAGCCGTACGTGAAAATCCTGGAAGATATATATACTGACTGCACAGCAACCGTAGTTCTGCATAAAGAAAGTAACAAAATTCCCATAAAGAAAGGTGTTAGGCATGGAGACACAATCTCCCCAGTACTATTCACGGGTTGCTTACAGGAAGTATTTAGAGACTTGAAATGGAAGCAGTTAGGGGTAAGGGTAGACGGAGAATACCTCAGTAATCTGCGATTTGCTGATGACATTGCCTTGTTAAGCAACTCAGGAGATGAACTGCAAATAATGATTGGTGACCTAGACAGGAAAAGTAGAAAAGTAGGCTTGAAATGTTCAACATCCTCGGGAAGGAACAGCAGTTTACGTTAGGTAGCGAAGCACTGGAAGTAGTAGGCGAATATGTCTACTTAGGAAAGGTAGTAACCGCAGATCCGCGGACCATGAAAAGGAAATAACAAGAAGAATAATATTGGGATGGAGCGCATTTGGCAAGCACTCGCAGATTATGACTAGCAGTTTACCGGTATCGCTCAAAAGGAAAGCATACAACAGTTGCATCTTACCTGTACTCTTCTATGGGGCTGAAACGTGGAGGCAAACCAAAAGGGTTCTACTTAAGTTGAGGACAAAACAGAGAGCTATGGAACGAAAAATGCTAGGGGTAAAATTAGGAGATAGGATGCGTGCAGAGTGGGTCAGAGAAACAACTCAAGTTACCGACATTCTAGTGAAAATCAAGAAGAAACGGGCATGGGCAGGACATGTAGTGCGAAGAGAGGATAACCGATGGTCGCTTAGAATAATAAACTGGATTCCAAGAGAAGGAAAGCGTAGCAGGGGGTGGCCGAAAGTTAGGTGGGCGAATGAGGTTAAGAAGTTCGCACGGGTCGAGTGGATGCAGCTAGCACAGAACCGTATTAATTGGAGAAATAGGGGAGAGGCCTTCGCCCTGCAGTGAGTATAGTCATGATGATGATGATGATGATGATGATATGACTTGACATTGTTGTCGTAGGTTCAACTGTTAATCACAATATCTAATTAACGGCGACTAACTAAAATCAACTAAAGTTCCAATGTTAATTACAATTACCTAGTTAAAATTTCTTAACAAAAGACGACAATTAGCGCAGTGCAAACATACTCTACATAAGCTATCCAATGATATATGACTTGATGCTATTATCTGAAGTTAAACATTTAAGCCCAGTTCATTGAATAATGGTAATTAACAAAGATCGGAAATTAGTGTATTGCAATCGTGATGGATAAAAGCTATCCTGTGATATATGACTTGACGTATGGTAAATTTCAAGTGTTAATCACAATTATCTAAATAATGGGGATTAACTAATATTAAATAAAGTTCAAATGGTAATCACCATTAACTAGTTAACATTTCTTAACTAAACCGGCAATTTGTGTAGTGCAAACGTGCTCTGTATAAGCTATCCAATGATATATGACTTGATGCTATAGTGTGCAGTTAAAATTTTAACCATAGGTAATTAAAAAACGCCAATTAAGAAATACCCGCAATCAGTGTATTGCAATCGTGCTAGATATAAGCTATCCTCTGATGTATAAGTTGGCGCTGTAGCCTAAAGTTAAGTGATAATCACATATATCTAATTAACGGTGATTAAATAAAATTAAGTAAAGGAGAATTGAAATGTTATTCACAATTAACTAGTTAACAGTCCCTAAATAAACCGGCAATTAGTGTAGTGCAAACATGCTCTGTATAAGTTATCTAATGATATATGACTTGATGCTATAGTCAGAAGTTCAATTTTTAAACAGTTAATCAACGAATGGCAAGTAATTAACAATTGGAAATAGTCAAGCGCAATTATAGTCGACGCAAGGTATCCAACGATATATGACTCGATATTGCAGCGCGAAGTTCATTTTTATTCACAAGTAAATAAGTAACTATTGTGCCTACAATCATTTTATTGCTATTATACTCGACATAAGCTTTCAATTTATATAGCCGTTGCGGTATTGTAGTTAGAATAAAACCCAACTACACAGTGGCCGTGGAGACTTTCATTCGTTACACGACGCTCATCAGCCAAGTAAGGCTACAATTGAAAGAATGCGTCGGCTAACGATATTTTCTACTAAGGAATCTCATTTTGGTTTAATTACCAAGCTGTGATCCTGACAAAGATCTAGGTAATGTTCGTTATCAGTTAATTCGGCCAATTTCTCCTCTTCGCTCACCCTGGTTTTACATATTCAAAGCGTGCCACTCCTACACTGGGGACCAAAATGGCGGCCCACCAAACTTGATGGCCGTTTTCGGCCAAAATCGGCAACCCTGGCAGGAGATGTCACCACGCTAAGCCGGGCGCCGCGGCGCGACATGTAGGCTTTCTAGACTTTGCTCTAGTAGCGTTGCGCTGTGGTGTCAACTCTTCATCATCATCATCATCACCTCCAACCTGACCTCACCGAAAGTGGGCAAAGGCCTTTCCATATCCCTCCAATTAACCCTGTACTGTGCCAGCTGTATCTGTTTCATCCCCAAAAATTTCTTAATCTGATTCGCCCATGCAACTGTCTTCTGCCCCCTACTACTCTTGCCATTCCTCGGAATAAAGCCGGTCACCCTAAGAGATCGCCGGATATCTTCCCTTCGCATCATATGACCTGCCCATGCCCATTTCTTGTTCTTGATTTCAATTAGGATATCATTGACTCGCATTTGTTTCCTTACCCATTCGGCACGCTTCCTGCCTATCAAAGCTACGCCTGCCATTTTTCGCTTCATATCTCTAAGCGTTGCACTCAATTTAAGTTCAACTCTTTCCGTTAGCCCTCACGCTTCTGCCCCACCGGTGAATATCGCTGTGATAGAGCTGTTATACCCAGACTAGACTGACCAGATAGTGTTCAAGCGTTAACTTTTGCAGGTTTAGTTTCCAATGGCGTCCTGTCCGGAGTCAGAGATTCTCCGCTGCGCGTTGTAGGTCTGACAGCCGCCGTGACCAGTTGCTCCGCTGCCGCTGGGGGCTGAAGGCTGAAGAATTATTGGTGTATTCATAAAGGAGGTGATTGCCAATTACTACACCAGAGCGACCCGATCGTGTTCTGGTCAGAGGCGTCAGCTCTTCGGTGTTGCTTGAGCGCCTCCCAAAATTCCAATAAAATGAAAGCTTTTCGTGCCTTATGAGGGCCGTGTACAAGACCTGCCACCAAGAACTGCGGACATAGCGTGTTACCACAGCGTGTGCTGTCTGATGAACTCAAGAAAACAAAAGTTGTGTCCACGCCAGGGTTCGGGCAACCCCCCCTTATGCGTCCACGCCGAGCGCACTAACCGCTACTGTACGCCAACTTCCACTGGTGGTCTACATTTCCGGAGCCCTTCTCATAGCTTGAGTAGCTTTGGGACGCTAAACCGTACAAATCATACCAAACCTACGCCTACTTCCGGCTAACCCGCCCATAATTATTCTTCCCTAGCGTAACGACATTGGAGGCCGTTCAGGAAAAAAAATATGAATATGAAAGTAAAAGCTGAGGGAAACTAACAATGTAAGAAATAAAAATTACATGATAAAAATTACAGAATGAATAAAAATAGAAAGTAGAAAAATTATGATGCGTCTAGTGCCGCAACAACAGCAGCGACGCTTAGGATTTCGTATTTCACAAGTGCAGGTTCAGCAGTGCTCTATTTATTTATTTTTGTACTTATTTTTGCTTATTTGCTTATTTATTTTTTTACAGAACTGGTCACAGAGCAGACAGCGACTAGGGCAAAGTTAGTAGATCGGCATTTACAGCAGTAGGACCTGTAATGGAAAGGCGGGACACATATTAGACACTCGGCTGCCCGATCTGTCGCTGAGTCCAAATACTTTTTTTTTTTTTGCTCATAATTGCTGCGACAGAGCTAGTGTTCTCAGATGTCCTACTTTCGGCCCATATACGTAATGCGCGAACGGGAGTAGAGCCCCGTGGCCTTCATTAGAACAGCACATCCATGTTGGTTCGCTACGTTCTTTCTGTCCGCTTTCCTAAGAGGTTTCCGGTGTCGCAGCCTCGTCTATAGGTCGCGATCTGCGGGCACATGACAAGAAGGAGAAAAGCAGAGCCGCAGCTCCAACAAGGTCCTTTATGGAATCAGGAGTAAATAACCGGCAGAGCTGCGTAGGTGAATGAAAGAAGCGAAAAGAAACTGAAGCGAGCTTTGCGTAGTAGCTTGACGCTATAAACCTCATAAAGAGCCGAATCGGTAGATGATAGTTACTTAGACAAAAAGTACCGTGAGGAAAGAGAAAGCGAGGCAAAGCTGTATGACACAAAGAATGGTCGCTGTTGATCTCTGGTTCCCTTGTACCAGCGTCCCTTTGCGCCTTCCTTTTCCTTCCTGGTCAACTAGGTATTGGACTCCTGTGGGCGTGGGCGTTATTTTATTATACGCGCGTTTTTGCGTCTGTCATGACTTTTCTTTTTCTGCTGGCTTCTTTCTCGGGGATTAGAAACGCTGCCGCCCACTTTTGTGTCAGCATCCTGTAGAGAACTGATCCGACGGAATGGCTCATTCGCCCCTTGTATTTCGCGGAACAAGCCATAACAATATACTCATTACAGCGGACAAATGGACTTGCGTCCTCATATGAGCGCCGACTGAAAATGACCGTCAAGCTAAGCGCATTTCCTTCATTCCGCCAAGTAAAGTGGCTATTAATTTCGCCCCTTCTCCCGCTACTTCGAAACCGGCTCCTCTAACACAACAGCCAGTGTGCTAAGCGAGCTGCTAGGACTGAATGCGGTGAAGAAAACGTTCTGATGGCAGTCATTTCTCAATCGTGCACAGTTCGAACAGTAAATCTTTGCTTAAGCCCGAGAAGAAAGTATGCACGCATTAAATCTTCTTTCTAGCTCTTGAGAGAGCCCACTTCTTTACACGAAACTCAGACGTAACACCCGTTTTGTACATAAATCGTGAACAAAATATAAGCCCGTCACTGTGCACATAAGAGTGGTAATTTGTCCGGTCACGAGCTTTAATTTCGGTATCTTCGAGGGTAACCTCCAGTACAGGAGTCCTGCCCAGTACAGGAGTCCAGATTCTAACGTTCGTGTATTGGGCTGAGTAAGCTGTACTCAGCAACACTGACTATTCTCTTCGAAATTCAAAGTGCATTATAACCAAGAAGCTCCGATTTGGTTTGTAGGGTCTAAAGTTCCAAAGCGACTCAGGCTATGCGGGATACCGTAGTGGAGGACTTCAGAAATTTCGACCACCTGGGTCACTGACATTGCACAGCACACGGGCGCTACTTTTCGCCTCGAACGAAAAGCGGCCGCTGCGGCCGGGATGCCATCCCGCATCCTTGGACACAGTAGCCGAGCACCCTAATCACTGCACCACCATGGTGGGGCTATTTCCAAATTGCAGTACATATCTTTTATTTATTTTATTTATAGAGACTGTCATCCAGTGCAGATCATAGCAGGGTGGGGAAAGAAAAACGAAATACAAGCATATAAACACACTTCAATTCATAAAATTCATTACAATTGCAGGCACCGTTTCAAACATTACTACACTATTCTGGTCTGTTAAGTGACAGTTTTGCTGTTAACTTTGTTCCATTCTGTAATTGTCCTCGGAAAATAAAACGAATATTTAAAGCAGTTATTTCGCTCGTTCAAGGAGCTTATTGTCAGTGCGTGCCTTTGTCTCATGTTTTAAACTGATGAGTAAGCAAAATAATTAGAAGTATCGACATCATAATGACCTTTTATGAGCTGAAATAGAAACTGTAATCGGTAGACACGATTGTGCTCACTGACTGGGCGTAATCCGCGGCGTTTCACGAGCTCACTGACAGATGCACGGTCGTAGGAGTTAAACACCAACCTAGCTACTTTATGCTGCATTCGCTTTAGCTTGTGAATATTGGTTAATGTGAAAGAGTCCCAGATAATTGCGGCATATTCTAAGAGCGGCCGGATGAGAGAATGTTACACTAATAGATGAACACTAGAGGGGGCACACTTTAGTGAGTGCCTAAAAAAAAAAAAAAACGTTTGCGCATTGAAACTACAACAGTATCTCTGTGTTTTGCCAAGGAAAGGTTGCCAGTAATCTATAGGCCCAAATATTTATACTCTGTTACCTGTGTTAATGATATGTTGCTAGTACCGTACACAAAGTGAGGAGGCCGTTTCTTACGTGCAAGTTTCACAAAGACGTTTTTTTTTTTTTTTTCAAAATTAACGCACATCTGAAATTCATTTCGCCACACAGTCAATTTCGCTAAATAATTATTTGGACACACTTGGTCATCAACTGAAGACACCTCTTTGCACAAAATACGATAATCCGCGAACAGCTTCACACAGACTGAAATACCTTTAAAAATGGAATTAATAAATAATATAAATAAAAGTGGATCCAATAATGATTCCTGGGGGACGCCAGACAGGGCCCCGGTACTGTTAGATGAAGAGTTGTTTAAAGTAACAAATTGACACCTGTTCGAGAGGTATGCCTTTATCCATGTAAGTATCTGGTCGTTTTTTAAATAATAGCTTAGTTTATGCATTAGGCTGTTATCGGATACCTTCTCAAATGCTTTGCGAAAGTCTATAAATATTGCCGCGAAGCCTACAAAACTTTATTTGTTGTTTTTTGGCAGCCGCTGGCTAGCGGCCTTATCACTCTGATTCTGGATCGCGTATCAGTCCTGTATTCTTTGTTTGTTAATGCTCAGTGTCGCTAGACGCACCTTTATCAGTTTCGTTGTCGCGAAAGGTGAGCCGAGATCTGTCTCGAAGATCCTGATCACTTGCGTATGTTTCTACAATGTTCCAGGCTGTGCTAGTAGCAGTGTGCGACGTTATCTAGATTGTTCTGAGCAGCCTTTAAATTGAGCGTTGGCGAGCGCGACGGGCATTCCTAGTTCGACGATCGACGAGCACGTTTGTTTCTATCGCCGCCGCCGAGTAGCTTAGTTCTTTTGTGGGCGCAAGTCAACCCAATAAAAAGTTTCTGCACTGCACTCCAAGACTCATTTGTGTCGCCGACTTTGTCACTACCACGTGACAATATGGTATCTGTTTGCTTTCCCTGATGAATCGACTGAGCGGAGTCATGCACAGTCTCAACTAATTGCGTACTTGCGGAAAACCCAGGCCTGAAACTATGCTGAAAATCGTTAAGTACTTCGTGCTCTTCCAAGAAATCTAATGTTTATGAATTATGTGCTCTAATATTTTGCATGATGTCGACGTCGGTGAAATTGGTCGGTAGTCCTCTATGTGCGTTTTCTTTCCAGTTTTGCGCAAAGGTTTTATCGCGGCTGTTCTCCAATCATCCGGAAAAATAACTTTCACGTAGAAACCTGGTGAATACAATCGATATTTATTTCTTGCACCATTCTGCATAACGCTTCAAAAAAAGCGTTTGGTATATTATCAGGCTCCGGTGATTTTTAACGTCACCTTTCAAGAGCAAATTAAAAACAACAGTCTCCGAAATAACATCAGATATTGCAGGAACCGATAACGAAAAGTTAGGGATACAGACATGCATTGTCTTGGGTAAATACCGTTTAAAATAATTTCATGAACGCAGAACAAACAACACCTTTATCCTGTGCGCATTTCCCGTTTACTATGATTTCATTCGTGGAAGAATATTTTAGTAGTATGTGACGCCAGAATCTCTCGGGAGAGGTTCTAATGAACGAAGGCAGCAAAGTTCCGTGATATTTTTCTTTGTCGCAAGTTATTTTCTGCTTAAGTTGTTCAGAAATTTCTTCCACGACTGGTTTTATTGATAAGTTTCTGCGCAACTTCTTTAACATTTTAGGCCTTCGCTGCAAGCGTAACGTCTCCCGAGAAATTCATGGATTATGGTACACATTTTTTTTTTTTTGCAATTTTGGGAATAAAACGGTCCACAGAATAGTAAACGATTTTTATAAACGAAAGCCATAATTCGTTCACGCTACCGGTGCTATTTCTAAAGTTATCAAAACATAAATCAAGCATGTCAGAATAGATTCGTCGTCAGCACGTGAAAAGTTAGGAAACGATTTAACACTAGTTTAAGAATTTGGGTACACATTTGACAAATTGTGGCTTCCGGTAGTGTTGCGGCAGTCAGCCCATCGAATACGGATGCGTCCTACACCACAAATGCATCTTGCTTTTTTCAGTACACGCAGGTGCCAAGGTTCTTATCAGCGGCAGAAAAGCCGATTAAATGTCTCGCTCGCATACAGCGATATAAACTAAGGCGCAGTCAGTGACGCCACTCCACGCGACCCGCTCTGGAGAGGCGCCGCTGCGGCGCTCGCTCGGAGGCTTGTGATGAAACATGACTGTGCGAGGGTTCAACAGCTGATACACCGGCGCTCGGCTGCTTGTTCTCGCCATTGTCCGAGTGCGTCAACACCTGGGCGCATTCGTGAGGCTGGTGTGTAGTCACGGTTAGCAGAGCTTACACTCAGAAGCACGGATAACTAGGCTCAACCGAAATAACCCTCCGCAGTGTTTACGTGTTCGCCAGCCGTCGAAATTGGATTACAAGCAATGAGCCGATGAAGCGTGATACTAATACAATAGCACATACGTACCATAGATTTGCCTCAAATCGGGTGATGGTAACGAGTACGCGAAGCCAACGCTTCGTTTCACATTGTGTGGACGTAAATTTCGTGGTGTAAATCACGCAAACACTTGTAATTATTAACAAAGGGCTGAATCGAGTGCCCTTATGGTAATGCCACCAGAAAGCAAGACTTACAATTATTGCTGCCTTCGGTGATATCCTTGACCATCAATAATGTTGCAGCATGCGGACAAAAGTAATCTTTCAGTGCTCTCATAAATACGCCAAGTTCACATCGTATCGCACAGCACTAATGTTTCTCATTGTGCGAATTCACCCGGTGACAAAAATCAAAGCAAAGGCAGGCTCTCTTTTTTTTTTTTATGAAGTGTAGCATAACTCAATACTGAAGTTCATGCATCCAGATACTTAGGTCGGGCTAATGACGTGGTTCACAGCCCACCTCATCAATGGTTTGGTTTGGCTTGTGGGGTTTAACGTCCCAAAGGGACTCAGGCTATGAGAGACGCCGTAGTGAAGGGTTCCAGAAATTTCGACCACCTCGTTTTCTTTCACGTGTACTGACACCGCACAGCACACGGGTGCTTTGCTTTTAGCCTCCACTGAAAGCGGCCGCCTCGGCCTGGATTGGATCCCGCGTCCTTGGACACAGTAGTTGAGCGCCCTAACCAGTCTACCACCGCCGAAGGGCGTCTCCGCAATGACAATTGGGAGAAGACCGAGGTCCTGCGAAAGTCCTCCAAAAAAGTGGTTGAGCGTTGTCTCCGTAGCGGTGGCGGTGAAGTTAGGATCTGCCAAGAGAGGAGCACTAATTACATCGTATTATTAGTGCCTAGTATTTGCCTATTTACTGTCAGATACCATACTATGCCTACTACATGTTAAGGGGGTTTTGAGCCTAAACCACAATTTCTTTTTCCTCTTGCTAACGCGAAAAGGAATAACAGTAGCCCTTTTTGGCATGTTGCTTTTTTTTTTTTCAGAATGATTTTTGTATACGAAATCTTGTCTTCCTGTCAAAGCACACATCGCATTTAGAAAACACTTTGATAAGGCTCCGAAAATGTCCTCTTGAGCACCCGTATGTAAAGACAGCACGCAATATGGCGGTGCGAGTTGGGTTAGTTTGAACAAGCGGTCATTTTCTTTCGGCAACCTTATACGCGCTGAGTATTGAATGCAACCTATTAGTCGAAGGTAGGCCCATTTAAAACCGCACCAAAATTGCGCAAGTCAGATACATTCCGCTTTGAACGCCTTATTCAAAAGTCTTCACCTAATATATAAACAAACTGTCCCTGCAAACTCCATTTTGCTCATTTGCATTTTATATTTAATAAAAATGAAGGTACAAACGTGGCGTATAGGAACAGTAATTTCAGAATCGCAGAAGGAATTTGGGCAAAAACAGCCGGAATGGATCGCGAGGAGGGTTTCTCTTTCCACATTCCCATAATTTTACGACAGAGAGGAAACATTTCATTGTTGCCTGTAAAGCGGTTTGATGCGCATTGTTTTCGTTTATATTTCAAGTAACTCTTAATTGATTTAGAAACAGAGTATAATATTCAGAAAAAGAACAAAATAAAATACTGACCGACAACTGATCTCTTGTTGATTAAAACAAGTTGCCTAACAGAAGTCCTAGACACCGCACAGGACACTTGAAAAGACAAGTTCGGTGCTTCGGAGTGCAAAACTTTTCTGCTATCTACTTTCCCGTATCTATCACTAGCGAACGCCGGCCGATCTCTTTAAGCGTGAGTTTGAGAGCGCCGGTATACGCCTTCTACACAGCATGATTTGATAACGACTCTCCAAACGACGGATAATCTATTGTATCTGCTCATAACGTTAGCAATTTTCTATGCTTTACGGTTCGGCTAAGGGGGCTCTTACGATTGTTACACTAAACCGAGCAGCTGCAGCCATTTGCGCTCTCCCTAACTGCCACTTCTTTTCTCCGCCAGAAAGAAGACCTTTCAACTAGCAAAAAGCAGCCCCCGCCAGGCTACTCCTCTTGCTTTCACTCCATTGTTATTCATGCATGGAAACCATCAATGCAAAGCTGTTTTCTGGTTATTAACTTAACGTTGACTTCTAATTTTGCAGTTGATCAGTTGCTAGACTATCAAAGGATACTAAATACGACACAAAAAAAAGGGACGGTTGTTTGATTTTTTTTTTTTTTTTGCGCTACAAAACGAAGATTTTTCTCTTGCAGTGCGGTAGTCCCTGAAAACCAAACTATGGGTCTCGCAGCAAGGAGCAGAATCAGGGAGGTCGTTAGGAGAAGAAAGGAAGTGTCTTCTTGACTCAGTTTGAAAACTATTCCTCCATAGAAAGGGCAAAGGTGGGACAGAAGAGGCAGAAAAAAGGAAGAGATGTAAAGTGAGCTGCATTCATAGAGAGAGAAGCTCATTAAAAACAGTTTTCTAACGAAGTCTGCTGAATGCTCGGAAATCTTATAGAATCTACCCAGCCAACCATTAACGTTAAGGAAGCTTAGAGCACTACACTCTTCTCAATTTTCCGTTGCTTTCTGCGATGGCTAGAGTGAATGACGCTGTTTGTGCTCACCGCTGTTGGAAGCGAAAGCATCCGCCCTCTTCGCGCGTCAGATCATTACACGAAGCGCACTCGCAAAAAGGAGAGTAGCCCGAATAACGCCCACGAGACGAAGCAACCTCTTTAGTTGTAAAATTTCTCTCGCGATCTCTGCCTGTGCTCGCTTGCTGTATATCTGCGGCAAAATCCTGGATACAGTACACCCTCGGGGCGAAATACGCAGACATCATTTCTCATTTCTCATTGAGAAAGAAATTGCCTTACAAGGTTCTCCGTGCCCTGTATATAGTCATGCAGGGACCGAGTGTGCGGTCTCTGAAACTACGAGGGTGCCGAAAAGTCAAGAATTTCCTCTCTGCTTTCTGCGACGAGTCTAAGCTTTCTTTCCAATTGGTTACAAATCATATAGAGTCCCGGTATCCGTCCAAGAAGGTGGGGTATCATTTCATATCGGCAAAAGGCTTCTTTTTATTGTGCATCTTATTTGCCCCATTTTCTTTCTCGACAGCAGACAGCTGTAGTGTAGACTTCACAACCTTCTTCCTGGTGAGGCAAAACACACAGGAGCACATTGCAGCGTCAGCTTTTGTTTTCAATATTGATTGAAGAAACGAGATGACCAATAATTTTCGTATGGTGATAGCGGCTAGTTTCTGTAATGACCTGTAAAAACCAGTAAACACTGCGATGGAAGCAAACGTGGCAGGGCAAACAATGGCCTAAAACATATGCCGCAGTGATAGTTGCATCGGGCATCAAACGCTATATAATAGGTCGCTTTGAAAACAAAAAGAAAAAGAAAAGCTCCATGCAGTCCACACCACCGAATAATGCACACAGCATTTTTTGCATTCAGATATTTTTATATTCCGCGGACCGTATGACGAAAATTACGGTATGCTTCGAGCCGCTTGAAACATGTTTTGACGTGTAAAATGTGGCCCACAACACAAACCTTGGCGAACGTGCAGATAACGCCTGTTCATTAAAGTCCTTTTATAACAGACGACAATGAATTTGCGCATCGAAAAAACAGCCGATTCATGCAGCTAGAGTTGGCGATTAAACTGGTACAAACGGGTAAATCCGTAGAAACGTGTTTCGTTTCTACGGATTCGTTTCGTGAGGCTACAAATGCCTGCAGTGGAGGTGCTTCGCGTCAGTCTAAGTCTCGGTGTAGAAAAGTGAGAGAAACGGATGGACGATTCTAACGAAGAGGCTCTGGGATATCACGCACTGTTGTAAAGCTTTCCCCATTAGCACACCGGTTAATTTCCCCGGCTTGTAACCCCGGTCTGTTGCGGTCTACGCTTAACTGAGAGCTTAGAAAGTTGTAAGAAACAGGGCTAATAGCTAAATGTATCCCAAGAAACTAAGAATACACATCCAGAGTTTAAATAAGGTTGCTTATTTTCTCTTCCTCATACCCAGTAACTTTGAAAACATTATACCTACGCGCCCCGTTAACCGCTAATAGTCCCGCATACTGAAACATTTCTAGCACCAGTCCCTCGGAGCAGTGTTAAATTAGTGGCATAAAAATCTAAGGCAACCATTTGAAACAAATTTAGCTGTGATCTAAAAAAAAAGATATAATTATTTTTTAACTGAAATCTTCCTTTCAAGCAAAAGTTTGGTAACTTTTTGCAGTACCATGTCTTTTTGGATAAAGTACGACTGTTTCAGGCAGGATCATGCATTTTCAAGCATGATTGAAGCGTTAATAGTGTTCATATTCCGAAAGGATCTCTTCCAGGGTGTAGTTGCGTTCTGTGCTACACAAAAAAAATTTGATTTCCATGCGACATGTGCATACATTCTCACGCTTTCCTTTTACTTATGCTTTTCACTACAGAAAAACATTATCCACGAAGCTGATGCAAATCGTCGAATGTTAGTAGATTTTGTAGACTGGGCAACATAAATCTCCTTTTCTAGTGACGCCAAAAAAGAAATTCCGTATAAGAGAAAAAATGGGCATCCTGCGAACGAACAACGTTGCGCAAGTTGCAGCCCATATATTCAATCACTGCGCGAGTACCTTTCAGTTTTATAAGTAGAAGTGAATGGAATGTGCAAGAAACGTCATGTTGCTTTAAAAGCTGCCCAGTTAAAAAAAAAAAAGAGGCATCGAACATTCTTTTGTTGGTAGGCTGGCTGGTTGGTTTGTGGGGTTTAACGTTACCAAGCGACTCAGGCTATTGTTGTGACCGTGCATGGTCCGCGCCTGCGAGCACTATTGTGCGCCTGTGGGCATGGTATTGATATGTGCTGTTGGTGCAAGGGCTCTAAGTGAGCCTGTTCCCATGAATCTTTTTGTGTGAGCATGCTTTGCTTTGTCGTGACCCTACAACTGCCAAGTTTGCGCTGTCAAGGGAACGTCAAGAAAAATACAAAGAAACGTCGCCCTGTGAAAAATAGCCGGAAGTGCTTTTGTTCAACTGTTCACCCTTCCCGTCGAGAAGCGCTATTGTCAAGTGAGGAAT
Organism: Amblyomma maculatum; assembly: GCA_023969395.1. Lineage (NCBI taxonomy): Eukaryota > Metazoa > Arthropoda > Arachnida > Ixodida > Ixodidae > Amblyomma > Amblyomma maculatum. The sequence continues at coordinate 171,191 of JAJIZL010024166.1, forward strand.
GCCTATTGTCCAAAGGAGACGATCGGAGTGACACGTCCGCTGACGTACAGGAGAAGAAAGGAGCATGAGGATTACGGCCATTAGAGGATTTCCCGTGAATGCAGGAAGGAGTTGCAATTGCCGGAAAGGGACAATGCTGGGAGCAGTATTCGTGGCGCGCACGTACACTTGAGTTTATGAGAAAGAAATCCACTTGCCGGAACCAACATAGCGAATCTTTGCAGAAGAATCGAAATTTACCTCCTCGCCGTTCCCAAGCTCTACCCGCCAACAAGTGACCACTCCCGACGAAATAACACTGGACCAGTCAGTGCATCAGACCATCAGTGCAGTGATGTGATCGATTGGTTGCCGATATCTGAGGGGTGTGCCCTGGAACTGATTGGTCAGCATGTTCAGAGAGGGGCTGGACATAGGGGGATTTAAGGACGTTGCAGAGCACGAAATGACGCTCTGAGCCCTGGGTAAACGGCTCATCCAGACGCTTCTCGCTATGAACTCTTAACGCTTGCCATTTTGCTGATATACCCTTTTTTTCATGTAAATAAGTTTTCTCAAAGTGCCATTAAACCTGCTTGTATATATTTTACCAACTTCGAAGGTTCAATCCTTCATCAACCCGAGTCTCTGCACGCTACCAAGTGAAGGCCGGGTCAACTTAGTCCCAGCGTCACGACACTATTCAACCAGCTGCATCAAACAAGGATTGACAAGGAATATGTCTGCATGGTGCAAGTACGGTACGCAGAGCCGCGCTCGGCAGTCATTATT
>JAJIZL010024166.1:181961-203839 GCA_023969395.1 Amblyomma maculatum
TTGGGAACAGTAGTCGAGCGCCGTAACCACTGCGCCACCCCGGCGGGGTGTTTACGATAGGTAGCGAAGCACTGGAAGTAGTAGGCGAAATGTCTACTTAGGACTAGTAACCACAGATCCGGACCGTGAAACGGAAATAACAAGAAGGAGAAGATTGGGATGGAGCGCATTTGGCAAGCATTCGCAGATTATGACTAGCAGCTTACCGGTATCGCTCAAGAGGAAAGTGTACAACAGTGCCATCTTACCTGTACTCACCTATGGAGTAAAACGTGGAGGCTAACCAAGAGGGTTTTACTTAAATTAAGGACAACGCAGAGGGCTATAGAACGAAAAACGGTAGGGGTAACATTAAGAGATAGGAAGCGTGCAGAGTGGGTCAGAGAAATAACTCAAGTTACTAATATTCTGGTAGAAATCAACAAGAAGAAATGGGCATGGGCAGGACATGCAATACGATGACAGGATAACCGATGGTCGTTTAGGGTAACAAACTGGATTCCAAGGGAAGGAAAGCGTACCAGGGGGCTGCAGAAAATTAGGTGAGCGGATGAGTTTAAGAAGTTCGTACGGGTCAAGTGGATGCAGCTAGCACAGAACGGGGTGAATTGGAGAAACATGGGAGAGGCCTTCCCCCTGCAGTGGGTATAGTCAGGCTGTTGATGATTATCCCAGGAAATGTTCCCCACGTTTTTCGGATGTTTCTATTCTCGTCGTACATGAAATCTTTCAGTCACTTTAGAGAGCGAAACATAGCGATGCGTGTATTAGTTCCCCATCTATATGTAGCTTTCACGTCTAAGGAATTTGATTTTTTGAATGGTGGTGTCTAGGTACCACTCGTAGCTTGGTGCATGTGTGGCTATTACTGAATGGTCCTGGGGGAAGCTAATGAGTGTTCACTCCCCTATAACTAAATTATTGCGGTGTTACCCAGGGTCCTTTACAGGTAGTTTGCCGTAAGTAACAATTTCAGCTGGTTTCTTGGGCATCTTATAGACTCTTTATCGCAACCGTGTGCTCGTTTCGGTATCACCCGTACTAGACACTGAGAAAACAATTAGTTGGACCTTCTCGGGACTCCACTGCACAACAGCCGATGATCTGAAGAGGCTGCTTCCCATCAATCGTAATACCCTACAGGGTGATGCTACTTCTAGTGGCAGAAATGGTTTGCATGCCCTTGCCCTCGGGAAGCTTTCTTCTCTCCTTCGTTTTCCGGTGAAGCAGCGCCTGACAATCGACGCTCGCCGGACACATTACTAAAACTCTTAAAGGCCGTACACTGTGATAACGCTGTCACATTAGCCCAATACAATATGGAGTAATATTGCCCTGCCGATTAGACCTATATCTTACCAAGATTTATTTCGCAGCAATGGATCTGGAGACGACTCACTGAGAAAAAGCAGCCGAATGGGACGTTTTTGTGCCCCCATTCACCGTGCTTTTTCGCTCTTCGTCTTCTAATGCCCGCAACCATGTCAGACACACAGAGGAGCCATATCCCAAACAATAGTTACATCTGTTCTGAAAGGGTAGAAAGAACTTAACAGAACAGGCAAATGTTTCCCTGGTGAGTTCCGGAAGATATAAACTTCTTTCTTTTTTTTGCAATTTCGGCCCTAGCCCATGTTCACAAATAAATGTTTTTTTACTATTACTAAGGACCGTTTCATAGGGGCAGTTTCTTCAGGGAACGTTTTTTGTTTCTTCAGGAACGTTTTTACCAACACTCATTATGAATATTCCAAGTTATTTGTTCATGACAGCATGACTAGATTAAGTACGGATGTAAAAAAAAAAGGGGGGGGGGGGGGGCATCTGTTACTCTGAATTTCGCTCGCAGCATGTCATGAATGGAAACCAAGTAAGGAAAACTATTCCCTCGCAAAGTTTGCAAAATAAGGTTTTTCAACGATCATAGTGTATGCACTATTAGATGCTTTATCCGCGCGGAAAGCCACAAAAGATTATTCTACAGCAATCGGTGATTGTAGCTGCTTTAAAAACACTTCAGTATTATTGCAAAAAAAAAAAAGCAAAAAAAATAAAGTTCTTGCACGTCATCCCGCAGCGGAAAAATAGCTTATTTATCTTGGTGATTTTTCTTTTCTTGGTCACGGCCCATAATATGCACGTTTTTCGTACCCGGTCTTTTCGTAATGTTTTTTCAGGCTTGGTAAGATTTTACATGTCGATATCTCATTAAACACACTAGTTGTAAACAACGTTCATGTGTGCAATCGTCGTTCTTGATTATCGTCTATTTGCGCTGGTGTAATCAGGTGCACTCGCCCATTTCAGCCTCTTCTTACCACGGTGTCCACACAGCTGACGAAGCTGACCAAATGGCTGCAGCAATCTAGGAAGGGCGGGGAGCAGGCTGTTTTTTTTTTTTTCCCTGGCTTCAGAGCCTTACAAAAAGACCACGTTAATATTCGAAGTGCCATTAGTTCATACTATTCAGGAAATCATGGCGAGGTCTTAATGGTATGTCGTCGAAGCTCTTGTTTGATTTCAGCCCCTCTACTCTGGGTCGATAATAGATCGCTTCCGTCCTCCTGTCTTAGAAGGCTCATCCGAGGATATCAATCAAAAGGCAACTGGAGATAGGACTTCCGCAGGAAGGGCCTGAAGCGCACGGCAAGAAACCACCGTCTTTATAACCACGCCACTGCTGTAGCTGCATTTGTACGTAGCGTGACTTGGCGCTCGCTTGGTGCCGAAGTGTAGTTAAAAGGAACATCCGACTCCATTAAGCAAGACGCACAAAGAGAAAACCTGCTGCCATGATGCGTAAGCTCATGGCGTAACAGTGTCTTCGATTTCCCAGATGGTCAATGAGCAAAATGAAACCACTTTCAGCTCCTTGCTTCCTAGCGTCCAAGTATTTACGCCATAGCCTTAATAAAGCGCACATTCGGTGAAAAATCCGAGGTCACAAAGAAATTCCCCGATTGGTCAACATGGTGATGACGTCATTCAACCCTAGTTGAGAAGAGAGAAAAAAAAAAACGCTTTTTCGGCAGAAAATATAGGGACGAGAGGGAATCGAACAGTTGTCATTTAGGTGTAAGCCGGATGTGCTATACCTCTATCGCGCCAACTCTTAAGAATACTTAGGCTTCCCCAAATTTGCGTTCTAGTCTTTTGGGTTAACCATTGCGTTATAAAAGAGTCTGATATAACAATTACAGTAGAGAACAAGTTACCGCGCACAGTATAGGCGCCAGCGCCTACCAGTCATTATGTGTAAACGAAATATTGTACTACTATAGCGCGCTCCGTGCCAAGCCTACCAACTTGAGCTAAGTTTGGAAGTTCAGTGTGCAAAAGTCAAGCAGAGAAAACTTGCTTCGCTATTTATAGCGTAGCGTTCGCATTACAAACATGCCTCTCTAACGCCATAAAGTGCTCCAAAAGTCAGGACACAAGCGGGAATAAAGCCAACAAAAATTAGAGGAGTTCAACGCTGCGGAACAGAATGGGAAGCGACAGCTTTGGTTGCGGGCGACCGAGCGTTGCATCGAACACAAACAGCTTCGGTATATACTCTGTCACCAGAAACGTTCTAGTAACGTTGGAAATGGGTCGCTGCGCGTTGTCTGTTCTTTGGCTTCATTTCCTTCTATTACGCGATATCTCGTTCAGGCGAAAAGGTGTCGCCGTTGCTGTAACCCAGAATTAGGAAAAACGTATCCGCAAATACGCCGCATGTCGCTTCGTATTAAATCATGACGTAGTTCACTGCGCAACATTCGTTGTGGTGTCACGCGATTTCGATTCTTATTTAGTATCCCCCTTCTTGTGCAGTTTGAGTCTATAGTTTTTAACGGGGATTCAAACTGCCCACATGTGTGCCTCCAATTCTATGCCGTCCACTGTAAACCTAGGGTGTGCGCCGGGAAGATACTTCGTTTTTTCCCTAAAATCAAACCAAATCAACGTTTAACGCTTTGTCAAACTATGTGCCAGCCCCTCGATGCCAAAAATAGGCGGAATGAAGAGATGGCGTTAAAGGCGCTATCGCGTCTTCTCTTAGCTTACGCGTTCTTCTATATATTTTTTTAACATCAGGCATCTTCATGCTGGCCCGCATAATTTGCACCGAATAGAAACTTTAGAATAGCATTTAGAATAGAAACTATACTCTCTGGTCATGTTGTTCATGCAGCGAGGCTCTTTATTTCCTTTCTGGCCTACATTTCAAACGCAAAAGGCATTAGACCGAAGAGAAAACCACCAAATAATTGCGCTGCCCCGTGTGTTTCGACAGCAATTCCGGAAGAGAACTTGCAAGATTTCAAGAGCCTATCAGTGTACGTAGCGGAAATCGGACAGCTGAGCTGCACAAACGAACTTTGATCTGGATCATTTTGAGTTCGTCGCAATAAAAACAATTCGATGGAAATTTGAGACTTTTGCGATGAGGAAACAGACGAGCAAAGGGGGCGAAGAAATTTGCTTGTTGGAACACTTTTGTCATTGATGAGCAGTTGTCACGGCAGTGATTATAAGCTGCGCATAAAGTTTTCATATCATGCGAATTGAGCGTTAGCTACGTAGAAGCGTTTCTGAAGCAAGTCATTGAAACGAAATTGTTCGCGGGGCTTCCAACTCAGAGCTAATGGGAAGAGAGGAGACATCATAAGAACTGCAGAGAAAATCGACAAACATGACGATCACAAAAATTAAAACATCTTCAAAATAACTGAGCATGAACGCATGCTGCAAATTGCGGCAGCTGACAAGAAAAAGAAGGGATATCACATTTAAAAGATAAGCACCTAAAAGCTTATAAGGAGATCTAGTTCGGCGTCTACAAGGCCTTAGACTTGCAACGGCTGGCACGTCAAGCGCCTGCCTGGAGTGAGGTATGATGCCGAATGACTTCTTAACTGCATTTTTGTCAGGCGGGTAAGCACGAAAGTGTATAAACTTCTGAATGAGCTCACGATAAGCTACCAACTAAGAATATGAGCTCCTTAATTCACGCATTGAAGTGCATTCGCTGCAAATATGGTTTTTGCTGTTGAAGCAACAAAATAGCATGCAAAAAAAAAAGATGGTCACGGGAAGTTAGGAACACTAACACTCATTTCCCACTAGACATAAATAAGGATTATGCTGCCCACTTAAATATTTCCCAAAGAAGTTTAATGTTTTCTGCATTCTTGTAACCAGCAATGTTTTCCAATGTAGAAGTAGTCAAGTTCGGGTTTTTTGCTACATTTCATTTGCATACGACAGTAGTGTGTTGACAACATTGGATTTTTGCTCATTTTTTCTTGTTGCGTTAATAAACACTTTATGTTCATGCAATTAACTTCTAACACCCTTTCTGGCGCTGTATCATCAATATCATGTTTTAAAATTACAGTGCGGTGCTAGTTTGAAATAACAGTCATTTTCCTTACAAGAAGCCGCAAAATCATGTTGCTGCTTTGTTTCTTTGTGCGTGTGTGCAAAGGGGGGGGGGGGGACATCTCTCAAGGGCGCGTCTAAGACTAGAATCACAACTTCGTGTGATTACCCCAATAAAGTTTTTGAATAGACTCATGCTTGTTCAGTCATTTCCTTTCGCAGTGCGTGCGTCCATTCTCACTGATTCCTTTTTCAGTAAAATCATTAAATAACCCTTCAGATCTGACGTTGATTTTGATGACACGGCAACAAAACGTTTTTTACAATGCTGTATGCAACAGTGCGAAGATCGATATGAAGGTATCCCCCCCCGCAAAAAAGAAGACCCTAAGAAGAAAAGAGCTTCTGATTAGACAACGACGGATGCCGTTTATTAGTAATCTGTGTTCACTATATCGTTGGACGCGAGTAGCCAGACTTCATGTACTGCATAAACAGGCCGTCTAAGCTAGCAGCTTTCTGCGTGTAATGTAGGTAATCTGCGCAGCGCATCAGTAAATCTGACACCAGTTGCATTACCTTCTAAGGTTATAGTGCTCGTGCGCACTGAAAATTTGACTAATTTGTTCGCAACGCACTACAAAACACAAGCCAGGGAGTAATCCAAGGAACAGTGCTTGTGAGCAAGCTGACGGCGCTGTCACACTTGTTTCACAGTATTAACAAGTGAATTTCCAAAGTTGTTCAAAGCCAAAGTTGTCGTAATATAGTCATAACTTTACTACAGCCATGTAGATTGCAACGCCAGCACGCAAAAGCTACGCGTGTGCCGGCCGCTCCTCGCTTACGCGCCGCGTGTAGCAGACAACGTGCCCGGCAAGAAGCAAGAGTAGGGAACCTACATGTTGGGCCGCGGCGCCAGAGCGTGGTGACATCTCATTCCAGGGTTGCCTATTTTGGTCAAAAACGGCCGTCAAGCTTAGTGGGCCGACATGTTAGTCCTTTGCAAGGGTGAAGGAACGGGCTAGTTGGTAAATCATCTTGGAAAGCAAAACAGCGCGCTTCAAAACATATACACAGGGAACAACAACAGCGCTGTGTTGTTGTTCCCTTTCTGTGTATGTGTTTTGAAGTGCGCTGTTTTGCTTTCCAAGATGTTAGTCCCTAGCGTACGAGTGTCATGCTTTGTATATGTAGAACCAGGCTACGGTGAAAGGAGAATTTGGCCCTATCAGCTGATTAGGAAACATACGTTTTTTTTTTTTTTTTTTGAAACATCAGAGCTTTGTAATTAAACCAAAACGACATTTCTTAGTATTAAGTATCGTTCGTGACGCATTGTTTTAATACGTAACGTTACTCGGCTGATGAGCGCCGTGTATAGAATGCAGGCACACTACGCAGCAGCTGTGCAGCTGTGTTTTATTTTAGCTGCAATACCAGAATTCTTATATCGATGGAAAGCTTATATTGAGTACAATTGTAGTGACATTGTTGTAGGTACTAATGTGTTGAACAATGTGTTGAACAAATAATTAGTTTATTGTGATTAAAAATTGAACTGTAGGCTATAGCATCAAGTCATATATCGTTGGATATATATCTTACGTCGAGTATAACTTACGCCTGACTATGTGGAAGCCTTAATTAAATGCCGTTATATAATTAACTGTGATTAAAGATTCAACTTCAGGTTATAGCATCAAGTCATATGTAATTGGATCGCTTATATCTGGTACGATTGCAATACACTAATTGGCGGTCTTTGTTAATAGCCGTTAATTGTGATTAACACTTGAACTTTAGGCCGCAACGTCGTTCTATATCCAAAGATAACTAATATCTAGTATGATTGCCATACACTAATTACCCGCTTTTGCTAATAGCTGTTGATTAGTTGTGATTAACACTTGAACTTTGGTCTACGCCGTCAAGTCATATATCACGGGATGGCTTATGTCGAATACGATTCCAGTACACAGTAGTAGAAAATATCAACAATTTATTTTGGTCCGAGATGGAATGAAACAAAACTAAGCAAAAATATTATAACGAAAACAAGGTCGGTATGTCTGATAGTCGACAACTTCAGCCTCGCACTAATATCGCGCAAGCATGTCGATAATTCGCCCAGTTAGCGCGAACCGACGAAATATTGGCGCGAGTGCATGCCAGCGTTGCTACCGACGTTTTATTTTTCTACCTTCTCGGGATTTAGAAAATATCTTAACGGTTCTGATTAAAACACACTGGAAAATTGTCGAAGCGACAGAGAATAAATGTTTAGACTGCCACTGACAAGGATAAGTCCCAAATGCTTCCTTCGCATTCATGCAGTCCTTATAAATTCGAGCGGTGAGAGTCCCAGACGCGTCTGAAGTGAAGTGTACTTTGGGGGGGGGGGGGGGAAGTAGAGGGGTCTAAGATTCCCCAAGATGCCCCTGACATTAAACCCTGGATCCAAAGTTTCAGGAAGATCCGATTTTTATCTTACCTTCTCGTCTGTGCTAGAGTTGGCAGCTTCCGCCGTCTCGGTCATATCACTTGGTCTCGTAACATTTCAGAAACAGCCGACCAATCAAGGGTCGGCCGTGTCACGTGCCAATACCACCTGATCGCGATTTCTTGCTCACAACGTCGATGCAAGCAAAACCGAATTTTCTGGAGAGCCGGGCCTTTCACGTCGTCCCTTTAAAAATCATCATCATCATCATCATCATCATCAGCCTGATTATACCCACTGCAGGGCGAAGGCCTCTCCCATATTTCTCCACTTAACCCGGTTCTGTGCTAGCTGCATCCACTTGACCCCTGCGAACTTCTTAATCTCATCCGCCCACCTAACTTTCTGCCGCCCCCATGCTACGCTTTCCTTCCCTTGGAATCCTTTAAAAATAGCCGGTACAAAATCGCCAGCCTCGTTGCCATCAACATCTGTGAAGGGCGCTCTCTATCGCCGGGTTTATGCGAAACACAAGGATGTCTGGGCTCATCTACAAGGGTTCGTTTAAGCGCGAAGGGATCCTCCTGGCCGAGAAAGGAGAGAACCGACAACGGCGCGTCAGTTATGCGCGACAGAGAATTGCACGCGTGTGCGGGTGGAGAAAACAGCGGGATCGGATTTTCACGTGCGAGACTTCGCAGAAAAGCTTTAGTGGCCCGAAGCGTGGTCGATTTCCAGAGCTTGGAGACTGGCACGTGGAGTACATCAAGCAGCAGGGAAACAGCCCGGTGCCCATCTCTTCAGATACAATCAAGGCGAAGGCCCTTCGAACAGCGAGGCAACACAGTATTACGAGATACAGCTTCAAGGCCAGCAGGAGCTGGATAACCAAGTTAATGAAAAGGAAAGGCTGCGACGGAGAATGAGTGTTTGCCGAGAGCTCCCGGATGCTCGCGACGAGAAATTGATCTCGCCCCAAAGCTTCGTGATTTAGCTTCGCCGGTAGTATGATTAAGCGCCAAGTAACATGGGGAACGCTGTTCAAACACCAATATTTGACAGGCAGCTAACTATGCTAGGAAGTCATCCGGGAAAGAAAAAGGAAAATAAAATAATGGTGACTGCCATGCCGTGCTGCACCGAATGATGGAAACATGAGTTCGTGTTTGTTGTTTAAAAGGGAATCGTCGCCGGCGAACATACTAATGTTACCCGACGGTTTCGCATCCGGCTACGTACAATCTGGTGGACAGGCACCGATCTCATACTGTACCGACTCGGCGTGAAACAACATCCGTCCTTGGTGTGCGTGCTATATTGGTGGTCGGCTCCCTAATATGCCACATAACCGAGCGCCTAAGAGAAAATGATGCTACCTATCACTCTGACCTCGTGATAATTACCGGTTGATAATGGCGCAACTTCAGTCGGTCGATGTCTGTTTACGTTAACCACCTAAGGACTACGTAAGCAGGCTAGGATACCGGCAGACCTCCCATTCAGCGGGCTCGCATGCATCGGAAGAGTTTGCATTGGGTTTGGAAGGACTTCCCACAGGTGATGTTCTTCAATTCGCTCATAAATCTTGCACTACGTTGATGGAACCGAGGACGACTTGCTGTGCTCGGTAGACAGCGAGAATAAGCTGTCGCCGGACTCAGACGGGGAATACAGCGTAGTGAATGCGGGCATCCTGACCGGAATCGCTTAAATATTTATTTAAATATATGCGCCTTCTCAGTATTCAATATTTCGTGGGTGCGGTAGAATTACACGAAAGCGGTTTTTTATTATCGCGTTTGAATTAAGGGTGCGTTATTACAATCCAAATACGGAAATACATCTATTTTACCTGTCAATTCTACACCTGTAGGAAGGAGCACGTCGCAGCAGTAGACTCTGGATTTATTGGCATCATTTTGGCGTGTTTCCCATTCAGCGTTATGTAAGTGCACCGTCACTTTGCGTTTTTCTCTTCATTATTATGCAGTCACCATGTTCATTATCGGATCGCTTGTTTAACAGCAGGCTGACTTTTTACCCAGTGCATGGCATCGCGGTAGGTTCACTGTTTATGTCACCGGCTAAGCCTTTACACGATTAACTGCTAGCTTGAAATGGTAGAGAAATTGAAAGCATATTCAAATAAAGAAATAGTTACGGGTTATGAATTGATATGATTGCATTGTCGTCCAGACATTAACCATTTTGTCGAGTGATGGTCTTAATTAGTGGCAAATTAGAAGTTATAACTTCTAGTGCTAAGTATTAGAGCTAGGTAGTATATAGCTCAGTAGCGACTATACTTAGTATTGCTAATTAGTATAGGTAGTAAATAGCGCTGTGTGGGCTGCTTGGTACTGCGAATTAGTGGTCTTAATTTTAACCAGTCATAGCTGTGATGCAGTGTGTGGCTGCTGTAAACTCTACGACATGAGACGGTATTACGCAAGGCCTCAAAACTATCACACTGGACGAACGTTTCCCTGTGGTCTGTAGGTAGCGCTCCGGGCTTGCGACTCAAAGGATTGCTGTTCGATTGCTGTTCAAAATCACGAGAATCTCTGGCAGGTAGTAGTTAGCAGGCACTTTACTTGTCGGTGGCTAGTGTGGCGTCATAAGACCCCCTTACATGACCGAGTTGGCAGAAGCTGTCACCTCGGCAGGTCCTTCGAGAAGGGAATTGTGACATGAGAATCAAATCCCCTCAGAACCCTTCGATCTCGAGTCAGGCACGCCTCTTCCCGGTAACGTAGGCACGTTAGTACGGTTTGGCCAAAGCGGGTCTTTCTATTGCAATTCCAGTCATTTTTATTTTCAAAATTCAAAATTTGACGGACTCCCCGACAAAAAGAAAAGAACAGCGTAACGAGGTCAGTCAGCCGGCGACAGGCAACAGCGACAGCTTTTTTGAACATTTGTAGAATAAAAAATGAACCAAAACGGCAATAATAAGCATGAATGATACAAAAAGTCAGATTACTATGCACACAATAATACCGCAATATGTACACAAAATTAAAAATTCGCTATACTGTTCATATTGACGTCAGGTGTTCTTTCACATAATGTGGTGTCATACGACTGCATTCTAATGAGTATGCGGGGAATAGTAGAGATAATAATTAATGGATTAGCTAATAAGAGAGTGGGAAATTGCATGCACGCGAACGAGGATCTGCATGGGGAGTGCCGGACGGGAGCCATTCACGCTCAGTACCTTTAAAAGCGGAGCTTAAATGCCCTCCAAATTTTTCCGATCACAGATGTGTTTATTTTTGCCCGCGTGTCTACACCTGACCTACAAAATTGCTCGCATGTCTTCATGTGACCTATGACGTCATCTGTACCTCTCGACCAAGCAGGTTTTTATGACAGACGCAGGTGGCCACCGGGTGTTTCTCTAAGTGATATTTTATTTACTTATCTCTAAATAAGATATATAATAGATTATAATAAATATTAGAATTACCTACCTGTCACCACGTCACCTATGATGTAATCAAACTTTGAGTCCCTGACTGGTAGAAATGACTGTGACGTCACAGTGTCGCATGCCTTGTGCAAAGGTTGTTTGCTAGACGGGTGTATGACTTCGTGAGACCACGGGACATCTTCTTACCTATCAGCCGTATTCGTGACAGACGCGGGACGCCACTAGATTCTTCTCGGAATGCGAACTATATATTGCTGTCTGCCGGTCGTATTACAATGGGAGCACTAGGACATTATGCCCCACACAGAGCGCCTGTATTGCAGGGTGGTGTATTTACTGCTGAAGGAGCAATATAAAAGGGGTGCCCACAAGCTCAAGCAAGCGTTCGACAGCCAACCCAGCCCGGGAATAGCGCTCAGTACGCAGAAACGTGATGACAGTGTAAGACTTCCTTTTCGGTCTGCGGGACTTGCAGACACGCAGCGCGCACACGAGGCAACAATGCACAGCACACAGCTCTAGGCGGCGAACCGCGGACTTTGCATCCTGATCACGCGCCTCGCCATCATGAGGCCTCCAGGCTATGCCAGTCACAGGCTTATTGTTATGCAACTGGCACGAAATATGAAGCTAGAAGTGGAATGTTATAGAGAAAGAAGCAATGTCGGTATCCTCACACTGACTTCAAAGGTTGAGGAACCCAACCCCTTGTTCGGCATTGCATAACGTGACTTCTGGGCACTACAAGGCTTCATTCGTTTCGAGGCGTAAGTCTCAGCATGCCTAACACGAACAGGGTTCCTTTGTGGGTGATCTATTTATGAAAACTGAACCCGAAACGCCGAGGAAAAAAAAATCTCTTCTCATTGCTTTGTCGATTTTAAAGACCATCCGGGCGCTCTTGCGAAGGACAAAGTCAATTACCGCTTGAGTAATGGGTACTTACTCTGTGCTTGCAAAATGTTTTTCAGTTCTACAATGAAAGGCAAATGAGCACAAGTTAATAATGGGCAACAAAAATAGGAATACAAGAATAATTGCACCCCCTCAAGTGCGTTGCCTACGCGAATAATCAGTGAAGCCTCGGGTGATTCGTTTTCCAAATAAAAAAAATTATTTCAGCTTGAAGCCGCACTCTAGGTTTCAGAATGACAGAAATATAAACAGGGACAGAAGGGCACAATAGTTCGAACTCATATTTCACTCCGGCTGGCGCAATGCAAAATCATAGAAGCCCATGGAATAACGTTTCCCAAGAATCACGCATAACATGGGCCGTATAGATGGTGAGTACGTGAGTCGAAGGAACCCCTTTAATTCACTTGTTTGAAGTCAAAGACTGACAGCCGCCATTTCAGTGTAATATGACGTTTTTGTTCATATTCTGACTAATGCTTATGCGGTACTAAACACAAAAACAGGCAAAGAGTGGAAAAGAACTATACAAGAAGAAACCGTAGTTGCTAAAAGACTCCAGTCGTGTCCTGCATATAAATAGACTGAGCTTGAATGAACAATCAAAGAAATGCGAAACCCGGTTAGGAGATTGAAATGTTTGCCATGTTATTTTCGTATATGCAGGTGAATTCCGTAACTTCCGCGTTTATCAAGTTTGCGTACCGAAGTTGCGCGGCGTTCCGGTTGGTTCGTAGATACATATATTTCTTGTAGTTATTAAGAGTATAAAAAAGAAACGTATAAGTGTGATGCTTATTGGGATTTTTATGCATATGTTTTTAACAGAATATGTCGTGAACGGCTTTGATATAGCGTCAAATACGTATGGAACATTTTGTGGGATGCTCCAGTTGTATCGAGCTCAGCCTTCTGGTTTGGTTGCGGTTCAGGGTATGAGAGACGCCATAGTGGAACGCTCGGGAAATTTCTATCACCTGAGGTTCCCTAACGTGCGCTGCATCTCACAGCACACGGTCGCCTTGCTTCCCGCCTCCATCGAAAAGCGGACGCGCGACCGGGATTCTATCCCAAATCCCTTCCCAGTCCGAAAAAAAGCTAAAGAAAATTTTCTGATGTTACGACAGAATTTCTGTGCGGTTTTTGACGGGAAACCTGTTGTGACAACAGAACATTCTGTTGTAACATCAGAAATTTCTGTAGTTACAAACTACAGGCAACAGAAATATACTACAGAAAAACTACAGAATTACAGAAAAGTACTACAGAACAACATAAAAATCTGATGGTTACGACAGAACTACAGGATATTTTGTCATATTTTTGACAAAGTTCTCTAGTTTTTTTTCGACTGGGGCGCCACACAGCAGTCGAGCGCCCTAATCACAGCTCCAACACGGCGGTGCAACTCAGCGTTCTGGTACGCCTGTTAATTGTGAGTCAGCTGCGAAGCATTATAAAACGGTGTTATGCGCATGCTGACGGGATTGGCTTTTGGTGCATTGCAAAGATTTTGTTCCATTTTTTTTATGTGCTTGCGCCTAGCAGTGAGGTCTACTGTAGAAAAACAGTGGGCTTCGGCTTCGAAAACTATTTTGATTTAGGTGTGGGATGCATGCTGTAAGACATAATGAGCCCATTGATAGAGATGGACTAAGCTTCCAATGAGTAAAAATATTTTGCTTGTGAAGTTTGTTATACACTCACAATTAATAACTACTACCATAAAAAACCAATAAGCTGCGCTCTTGAAAATAATTAGCAAAACACTACAAGCCTGCTAAGGGAAGATCTTATTATTAGTGATTAGAGCCTCAACTGCCGGCAAAGTGCTTAGCATATAACATTATTAGTGATGTCGCTTTGGAAATAGCTTCGAAGAGCGCACTGCCAGGCCATTATTGACTACAAGGTAAATGAGCAATAAAAGAATAAAAGCCGCGGCTAAAGATACTGGTGCTATCGGGGTTCGGAGGCCAAGGATTCACCGCAGACTTGCTAGGAGTAGACGAGACATATAGGCAGGAGCAGCCAGGCAGGTGGGCGAAGAAAGAAGTTTTATGTACACTTCTACATGGTGAAGTATATACAGGTCCACGGAAGAGAACAGAGCTCAGGTGAGCTGAGCTGACGGTAACTAAAACTCCACCTCTTAAATACTGTGCACTAAGCCGGAGTACGATATATCACAGATGGAACATACATCTCTTCTTGGGTACGTCATGTTGTCGGCTGCCACCGCTAGCATGGAACCTATGTGCGAGTAAATTGCAGTGCTCGCCGCGCACAATCACATGTGAAGATGTAGATCTGTGTGATTGTGCAGCGCTGGGAGTGTTTACTATGTCTGAACATAATCCTGAGCATGTAGATCACGGTTTCCTCGTGCATGTCAGTTTTACTCGCGACGATGGAGCTACACGGTGATTCGGGATACCAAGGGTAGCTTTTATGACAGGAGGTTAGCCCAGACACAACGACAGCAAGCAGCACAGACGCACAAGCGCAGGTGACACTTCGTCGTCCTTCCAACGTCGTCTTCTTTCACCTCTCAGTCATGCGCCACCTGGCAACGCTAGATGGCATTACCACCCTTCCAGAAAAAAAAAATGAAGAAGGCTGGTAAGAATGGTGTGAAAAACAAGACAGTGGTCATAGCGGGCGGCCGTACATTAACGTGGGTTTGGTACGGCTTCAGCTGCACAATGTGCACAATGTCCGAGCTGGGCGTTCGACGTTTTGGTTGTGCTGCGCCGCCTGGATTTACTTAATAACTGAGGTCACTCAGACGATGCAACACTTTGTACGGCCCGAAGCAGCGGGAAAGGAGTTTCTTTGACAAGCCTGGATGGCGAAGTGGTGCCCACACACAGACTTGGTCTCCAGGTTTGTAGTCAGCCCGGCGGTGCCGGAGGTTGTAACGGTGCGTATTAGAGGTCTGCTGCCGCCCGATGTGCACACGGGCGAGCTGGCGGGCTTCCTCAGCGCGTATGGTATATTGCTGGGCATCTGGGGCAAGCTGGTTATCCTCTTGGCACGGGAGGATGGAGTCTAGCATGCCCTGAACTTCGCGTCCATACACAAGTCGAAAAGGTGCGAAGCGCGTTGTTTCTTGTAAGGCTGTATTATACGCAAATGTAACGTTCGGCAGCACCTCGTCCCATGTTTTGCGTTGCACATCGACGTACATTGGCAACATGTCCGCAACTGTCTTATTCAACCTTTCGGTATGACCATTGCTCTGTGGATGGTGTGCTGCGGTCTTGCGAGCTGTCCCTCTGTCGGTAATGACGTATGAAGGAGCGCCATGCCGCAAGACGATGTTGTGCATGAAAATCTCGGCTACTTCGGAAGCTGTGGCATGAGCGATTGCCTTTGTCTCAGCGTATCTAGTCAAGTAGTCAGTAGCGACTACTAACCATTTGTTTCCCGCCTGCGACAAAGGGAAGGACCAAAGAGATCCATGCCAATTTGGTCGAACGAAATACGTGGTGCTCTGACGGGCTTGAGAAATCCGTCAGGCTTCAGGGGCGGTGCCTTACGGCGCTGGTATTCGCGACGGCTTCTTACATAGCGCTTCACAGCTGCGGAGAGTCCTAGCCAGTAATACATGTTGCGCACTCGAGGAAGCGTCCGTGAGAGACCGAAATGATCAGACGTCGGTTCATCGGGGCATACAAGGAGAATATCCGCACGAAGCTTGCATAACGCTACCAGAAGGTAAGCTCTTTCTTGGCCCTGGGAGTTCCTTTTATATAAGACGCCTTGCCGCCTACAGAAGGGACCGAGGTGCCGAGATAGGTGTCGAGGGAGCATCGTATCCCGCCCTTCCAGATAATCTATGAGTGTAAGGATGTCTGGATCAGCTCTTTGTCGATCCCTAAGCTCAGATGCTCTTAGGGCTCACAGAAAGCCACTATCGTCATCGGCTGTAGCATCGCCAGTGTTAGCGGGTACTCGTGACAGCGTGTCGGCGTCTTCGTGTTTGCGGCCTGTCTTATAAACAATAGTTGTGTAAAACTCCTGAAGCCGTAAACTCCAGCGTGCAAGTCGTCCAGATGTGTCTCGCAGATTTGCCAACCAGCACGAACAATGATGGTCCGTGACAACTTTAAATGGCCAGGATAGGGATGGATAGGGGCGAAACTTCATAGTGGCCCACACAACCGCAAGACATTCCTTTTACGGCGTGAAGTAGTTCGTTTCGGTACAAGGGAGAGTGCGGCTAGCATAGGCTAATATTCGTTCAATCCCGTCTTGATGCTGAACGAGGACTGCGCCAAGACCGATGCTACTGGCGTTATTGTGCACCTCAGTGTCAGCCACTTCATCGGAGTGCGCCAGAACAGGGGATGTTTGAAGGCGCTCGCGAAACAAAGAGAAGGCTGTATGCTGCTCAGAGTTCCACACAAAGGAGGCGTCCTTCCTTGTGAGGCGCGTCAGAGGTTCCGCAATCTGAGAAAAGTCCGCAATGAACCTCCGATAATACGCGTACAGGCCCAGATAGCGCTGAACAGCCTTTTTGTTGGCTGGAATGGGAAACGGTGCGACGGCAGCAGTCTTATCGGGATCCGGGCGCACCCCATCAGCGCTCACGACATGGCCAAAAAACTATGTCATGCGACAGCTAATGGCGGAAGCTCCGGAGACAGTCCCTGGAGCCGTCAACTGGAGCGATGCACCTGGGTGTCCAATGACACAGGGCTTGCGCGCCGTCTTTCAGATGGAGACTCTTGCATAGGCGATTGTTTTACCCCGTACCTTCACCAGAATGTCACGTACACAGTGATTCGGGGTACCAAGGGTAGCTTTTGGGACAGGGGCAACAAGCAACACATACGCACAAGCTTCTTCTTCTCCCTCGTTGTAATGGCACATACCCACAGTGGGAGTTTGGCCACTATTCGTTGTAGGTGACATAATATTTTTGATAATGTCGATTTGACTGTATGATATAGATTACCTAATAATTAGGCGCTAGTGTTGCTGAAATAAGTTAAATTTTCAGGCGATGTAATAGAAAGCAATGAAAAAAAGGAATAAAATCGTAAATTACTAAAAATATTGATAATAAGAAAAAAATACATTCCAGACAGATCAGCGCTAACACACAAATCTTCCAGTAGCAATATTATAATTATGAAGTAAGTCACACACCGGTTTTAGGGCATACCCTTTGACGGTTGCACCAAAGGAGAGGAGGACAGGAACTGTAAATGGCAATCTTAGGCGAGTAAGAGGTATTTCTAAATAATTTCTTCTCTGAGTAGCTCGAGCGACACTTCGTCGTCCTTCCAACTTCCTCTTCCTTCACTTCTAAGTCTTGCGCCACCTGGCAGCGCTAGGTGGCATTACATATATATATATATATATATATATATATATATACCCTAGTGAAAAATCCCGTATCGCGACAAACGGGTTTCAACCGGCCCTGTATTATCCCGTATAAATTTGATACCGGTGTGACCAGACTTGTATGAAGCTTGAACGGGTTTATATCGGATAGGTCATGTCCGGTATGAATCTCAATCCGGACGGTCCAGTCGGGTATGGAGTTAATACAGGGCACACCATTCCAGTATGCATCTTATACATGACATCCCAGTCCGGTATGGATATGAAACAGGGCGGACCAGTCCTCTATTGAGATCATATACAGGACACGTCATGTCCGGTTTAACAGAAACCGGACAAACCCGATATGAATGAAACTGATACGGGACAGAGTATTTCCGCTTCTCAGTACAATTCGGGCGGATCGTGAAGCTCAACCAGGATGACCACGTCGGAACATGCCTTTGCGCTAAATAAGCATGAGACCATACATATTATACGTTACAACTTTTGTATAAATGTGGAGTACGCGTTGTTGCGCACATACCGAGAAGATATGAAGCCGTGGATGTGAGCGCTAGCAAGTACATACATGCATCGCGGTTTGCTTTTGCGTGTGCAACAGTCGCTGCAGCTTGTACGATCTTGCGGTGCATCTTCATAATCTGCGACTGAAGATCTGCCACCTTCAACGCGAAAGTGCAAGCAAGAACGTAGCGTTTCGTTCAGTTCAGTTCAGTCGTTCAGTCATGTCCGACTCTTCGTGACCCTATGGACCATGTCACGCCACGCTTTCCGGTCTCTCACTATCTTCCTAACATCACATAACTTCATCTGCAGTGCCTCGAGGATGCCATCTATCCATCGCGTTCGCTGCCTACCCCTTCTCCGGCGACCCTGAACCTTTTCCAACATCAAATCTTTCTCCAGCGACTCCTCTCTTCTCATCAGATGACCAAAGTAGCTGAGCTTTAACTTTAGAATTTGACCCTCCAATGAGCAGTCAGGGTTTATGGTCGACAATATCGACTGATTTGATCTCATGGCAGTCCAAGGAACTCTCGAGAGTCTTCGCCAGCACCACAATTAAAACGCGTCAATTCTTCGGCGGTCAGCCTTTTTCACCGTCCAACTCTCGCATCCATACATCACAACTGGAAAGACCATAGCACGCGTTTCGTTAGCGCGGATAAAATACGCTCGAGAATAAATGAAACATTGCTGACCATCGAAATATGCACAGGTCAGCCGGACATCGGGAGTCGCTTCCTCGAGTGTTTACGTATGCAAAACACTTGGTCAGAAGTAAATTCATTGACGTCGCGGCTCCGCTGGCAGCAGGTGAAGCTAAAACAAGCAGTATTACAAGTGTTGGTCCACCGCATAATTCTATATGTAGCAAAAATTGCATGCGTTCGAAGACAATGACAAAACACATCAGCACTATTAAATTGTGACATAATGAGGTTTGTCTGCAAGAAAGCGATACATTGTAAAGATGCGGGACACGGATAACCCTTCGTGATAACCAGGAAAAAGATGCAGCGTGTTTAAAGGGCGATCGTTCAATTACGACCACAAATTCTACACCCTACAAAAATACACAAACTACAAAAGAGCAATCTCGACTACATAAGCAGATATATAACCACAACCACCGTATCATGCCATTCTGATTTCACTTTCAAATGTCAAAGTCGGCAATAAAGAAAAAAAAAAGCCATGGTGTGGTGGTTAAAGTGCGTGCTTGCTGGCTGAAAAGACCGAAATTTGACTCACATGTAAATTTTTTTCTTTTATATTTTCTTTTTGTTTTTCTTCTTCCTTTTCTTTTGCTTTCTTTTTCGTTTTCAAATGTAGTGGTGTTATTTTATAGCTCTGCATGCTTTTTCCAGCCTGGCGTCCAGTTTTTTTTCTGAAACAAGGACCACGGACCATACAGGAATTTCCGGATTGAGAGCTCCGCGCGGTTTCATTTCGGTTCAGAAACCGGACGAACGCGTCATTTCTGGAACTGATACCGGGCAGAGTATTCCGCTTCTGAACAGAAGCCGGTCCGATCGACGAAGCTCAACCAGAATGACCATGCCGGAAACGCCAGCGCACTAAATAAGCATGATACCAAACATATTATACAACTATTCTGTATATAAAGGGCACGCTTCGTTTCCCAAATACCTCGAAAATGCGAAGCCGTCGAAGTGTGCGCTAGCAAGCATATACGCGCGTCGCATCGCTTTTGCGCGTACAACAGTCGCTGCAGCTCGTACGACCTTGCGGTGCGTCTTCATATCTGCGACTGAAGATCTGCCGCCTACAACACGAAAGTGGAAGCACGAACGTATCGTTTCTCTAGCGATGACAAAAAACTGTTCGAGAAAAAATAAACAAACATCGCTCACCATCGAGAGATGCGCAGATAGCCGCACACCGGTCGACGCGTTCTCGAATGTTTACATATTGAAACCGCTGAGTCGGAAGTGTATTCATTGACATCGATGCTCCGCTGGAGCACGTGAAGCTAAAACGCCCAGTATTACAAGTATTAGTGCGCCGGATATCTCTATGTGTAGGAAAACATACAAGCGTTCGTAGATGATGAAAAACACATCAGCACTAGTAAATTATGATATCTTGAGTTTTGCCTTCAATAAAGCGACGCATTATAAAGATACAGCACATTTGTCAACCCTCGTGATAGCCTGGAAAAATATTCAGCGCGTTTAAAGGGCGATCGGTGAATTACGGCCACAAATTCTACAGCCAAGGAAAATATACAAATCACGAAAGAGCAAAAGTAGCTACATATACTGAATAATAACCACTATAATAACGGAGAATGGCCAACGATGCCAGAGAAGTTCGCAAACATGTCCTGGGTTGCAACACCAGTAAAGTAATTGAAAGTCCCACTAGATAGTTATCGCGATAGCGAATCGTACTGGAGGGCACAGACTCAAGCCATGCGGGAAAAGGATGGAGGGGTGGAAAGGGCAACAATTGTCAGTTTTCGCCAGGGCCACAGTGTGCAATATGTTTTTTATGTCGAAGCTGTGGTACGTGATGCAAGTGTTGCATTGTGCCAGGATGAACGTACAGATACTGCACCGGATATTTGCCATTTTTGTATGGGCAGCAGAATGGGAACTATGTAGCCGGACCAGTTTGTTTAGGCGGGTGAAGGACGGTGGACTGGGTTTGGGGCCTTTATTTCTACGACAGATTTTCAGCAGATTTCTTTTTGTTCGCGATGTAAAAGATCCATTTTTGCGTACTGTGTGCCAATTAGGGCTCGGAAATGCACTGCCGGACTTTGTTGTCTCGACCGAAAGTGTATCGGGACGCATTTTTGGTTATTTTAGAGAAGTTGTCGCTAGTGTGCGGTTCCTGTCTGTTCGATTTTCTTATGAATATTTATCTTGTGCTAGCAGGAAAAAGCTGTACAAGGATTCGTGTGACTTAGTTCTTCCCATACCAATGTACAGGGCCTTATACAGTGGAGGACCAGGACGCGACATACTTAAGCGGGTGAAGGCGATGCAGGTGCCGTCAAATGCAAAAACGTTTTTCTTTAAGTTACACACGGAAACACTGCCAGTAAAGAAGTTCTTGGAAGGGAAGAATTTATTTTTACCTTGGGGTTCGCATTGCTTAATTTGTAAACAGCCAGAAACTATAGACCACGTTTTCCTACATTGTTCGGAAGGGGTATACTTTTGGGATATTTTACAAAGGACTTTAAAAAAGAAATTTCCATTAGACTCGCATGGTATTAGGTACTTGCCAGTAGAGAATGAGGATGGGGTGCCTTTTGACCTTATTATGCTAATGGCCCTTCACTGTATTTGGCGCTCGAGAATGGCAGGATACCATTGCGATCCTGACGCATGGCCAGCACGGATCTATTTTCGGGAAGGCATGAATAGATATATTGAAATTCAGAAACTTGCTCCTGAAGCTCCCGAGTGTCTCGGAAGATTGAAGCCATTAGTGACCCTAAGAGAATTTTAGCATGACGACGCCACAACCAACCTGGATGATTGTTGTATTAATGAATGCTCATTGTGCCCTATAAGTGGTTTTGCGTATTGTACCAAAGTCAGGCAATAAATAAAAAAGGAGTAGGGGTTAAGGTGCCCGTCTGAAGACCATGAGGACCGAGGTTCGATTCCACACTTGGTAGTAAAATATTTTTTTTTTATTATTTTAAATGTAGTCGTTTTATTTCATATTGTTGCATGCTTTTTCCACCCTGGCGACGCGTTTCTTTTCGGAAACGAGGGCCATCAACCATACAGGCCATTCCGCTATCAGAGCTCCGCGCGGTTTCATGCGGACTTTCCAGGGCAGTACAGGAATTTCCTGAAATAGCCCCCAATC
>JAJIZL010024167.1:0-48808 GCA_023969395.1 Amblyomma maculatum
TGGATGGATGGATGGATGGATGGATGGATGGATTGGGTGGATGGATGGATGGATGGAATATAGGAGCGTCCCCTTCGAAACGGGGTGGTAGCAGTAGCTATCATGCT
Source organism: Amblyomma maculatum (assembly GCA_023969395.1). Taxonomy (NCBI): domain Eukaryota; kingdom Metazoa; phylum Arthropoda; class Arachnida; order Ixodida; family Ixodidae; genus Amblyomma; species Amblyomma maculatum. The sequence continues at coordinate 108 of JAJIZL010024167.1, forward strand.
CATTTTTCTCCCTATATCTTAATTATCGATTTAGAATGGGTAACTAAACCATCATTCTATTTATTAAATTTTTGTTCCTACAATGCTAACATTACGTCACTTCTCTGCTTTTAAGCCACCAATCTTCCAGTCGTTTTTTGCTAGTTTCCACCGCCGGTTTATTCACCCGGCCACTGTTACCTCTAAATCCCAGAGCTGCAGGAACAGTGATTGCACCTGCATCAACTTCCGGATGGATACCATTACATTCGAGCATAATATGGTCAATTGTTTCGCTGGAGTTTCCACATACAGCACATGCGTCATCTCCGTTGTTAAGTTTCTTTTTGTAGCTGCGTGTTCAAAGGCGCCCTGATCTAGCTTCAAAAAGTAGAGCACTGCCTCTTGAGTTATCAAAGAAATCTTCCTTCCTGATCTAAATAATAATATGAATAATAATAACAATAATAATAATTGGTTAACAGGAAGGGAAAGGCGCAGTATCTGTCACACTTGTGTCTGTGGACACCTGAACCGCGCCGTAAGGGAAGGGAGGAAGGTGGGAGTGAAAGTTGAAAGAGAGAAAGAGGAGCCGTAGTGGAGGGCCACGGAGTAATTTCGACCACCTGGGGATCTTTAACGTGCGCTGACATCGCATAGCACACGGACGCCTCTTCGTTTCGCCTCCATTGAAACGCAGCCGCCGAGGTCGGGTTCGAACACGGGAATTCCGGACAGTAGTCGGGCGTCTTACCACTGTACCACCCCGGCGGGGCATTTTGCACTTTCGGTATAATTCCACACACTGTTTCTTTTCCATCGAATTTATCCAATTTTTACCTGCTGTGTTTTTCACCTGTTGCTTAATGCTCTTTATTTCTCCGTCTTTGTGACTAGCATACTTAATAGTTAGTTTCCTAGTTCTTTTCCTCCATTGTGAGTCAACGCTTTTTAAGTAGAGGTATTTAAATACTTTAGCTGCCCATCTGTTACTGACCAATTTCCTCAGGCGTTCCTCATACAATATTTTACTCTGAGCTTCCCGTACTTCGAAAGATGCCCAGCCCACATCTCCCTGTACTGCCTCATTTGTAGATTTGCCGTGGGCACCTAGTGCTAATCGTCCAACGGATCTCTGATTTATTTCTAATGTCGACTGTACCTCTGAATTAAGGCACAAAACCGCATTTCCGAAAGTAAGTCCGGGCACCATAATTCCTTTCCATATACCCCTCAAAACCTCATACCTATTGTATCCCCACAATGCCTTATGCTTCAATATCCCGGCATTCCTTCGCCCTTTGGCCTTAAGTGATTGCTCATGCTTTCCAATGTATGCCAGTCCTTCGTTTACCCATACCTCCTGATATTTATATTCTGCAGCTCTAAGTATTTCATGGCCTTGTATTTTAAGATCCTGATCAGTTCAGCCGTTGAAAATCATCATCATCATCATCATCAGCCTGATTATACCCACTGCAGGGCGAAGGCCTCTCCCATATTTCTCCACTTAACCCGGTTCTGTTCAAGCTGCATCCACATGACCCCTGCGAACTTCTTAATCTCATCCGCCCACCTAACTTTCTGCCGCCCCCTGCTACGCTTTCCTTCCCTTGGAATCCAGTTTGTTACCCTCAGCGACCATCGGTTATCCTCTCTTCGCACTAACAGGAAGGGAAAGGCGCAGTATCTGTCAAAATCATCAGACCCGACTTAACCGCGCTGAAACTGAAGCCTAGAGCGTCCCCGTCGTCTCCGCAATACTTAACTAGAGTTTGCAATTCTTCCAGACTCTCAGCAAGCAGCACAATATCGTCTGCATACATCAAACCGGGGAGGCGCTGCTCTACCGCCTTTCCACCTAATCTATATGACAGGTTAAAACCTTGGTTACTGTCTTGTATCCTCCGTTCCCGGTTTATCATATAAAGCATGAACAGCACCGGTGATAGAGGACAGCCTTGTCTTACTCCTTTGCATACTTTGACATCCTCCGTACTTCTTATTCCTTCCCATGTAATTTCTACTTTGTTATCCCGGTATATTTCCTGTAGGAACTGTATTATCTCATAACCGATACCTTCTTCTTTTAATATGTTCCACAGGAGTTCCATGCTTATGTTGTCGTACGCCCCGTTTATGTCCAGGAAAGCCAAATACAAAGGTCTATTGGCCTTCACATTTGGCCTATGATTTGGCGTTCACATTTTGTTTCTCTATTTACTATAACTAGATCGTGTCGCTCACAGAAATCTAGCATTAGCTTCCCGTTACAATCCGTGTATCTATCCAGATCGTCGATGTGGCCGTTCATGTACCCCAGTAGAATAATATTGGCCCCGTTTCCAAACCGGCTTATATCGTCACTGAGACATTCAGAAGGGTCCTTGTTTTCTTGCCTGAATTGATGTCCTGTTCCTAAATAAACTACCCCTAGCCATGTCCTTATGCCGGCAATTCTTCCTGAAACCCAGATATGTTCTTTACAAGATGATCTAATTCTTTGCCAATTTGTTCCCTGGTGTATCAATATACCTACCCCTCCACCCTTACTTCTTCCTTTTTTTCCGGCGTCTTAGCTGCTTCTAAATAACTCTGACGGTTCGGATCCGCCCGACCTACTTTGCTTATGCCTTCCATGCCAGTGCTGGCCCCAGCCACGTGGCCTGCATTGGAATGTTCGTCCTCGTTGGTTTCAAGGATAAAGTCGGCCCCTTTTTCAATTTGAGGAAGCTGTCCAAGCAGTTTCTGATTTTCCGCCCTTAACAAACGTACTTCATTTTCTAAATCATCCACACGAGACACTAAACTGCTCCTTTCTTGATCAAATCTATCTAGACGCGCACTCAGTACGCAACACAGACACAAAAAGGCGCTGCCTTCCGCTTCACCTACAGAGTCAAAACGCGTTTCCTTGAGATTAACCTGCGCCTCACACTGCGTACACTTTACCTTCTTTTGATTGCACATCTTAAGCGCTTGTCGACTGAACTATATCTATTACGAATCCTCAGAATATACAAATTTGCACAAGAAGACACAAGAAACGAATAGCAAACACGCGTTAAAAACCAATTCTGCGAATGCCAATAGCCTAGAAAAAAAGCATTGATCTAAACAAGATAGTTACAGAATGAACGCCAAGAAAACCTAGCTGCCGGCCCGAAAAAACAGGCCGCTAGGACCAAGAGCTAAAATCTATTCTTTAGGCTGCACCTAACCTAACTAGCTAAAAACGAAATAAAGTTAATAAAAGAAAGAACTCATCTATTTGACGCTTCGGAAGCTCCCGCTGTCGCCAGTCCGTCCGTTTCCGGTAGCCACGTGCAATCGGGGGAGCGATGGAACACTCGTCCGCACCACACGGCTGTCAACTGTCAAGGTAGGGTCCTCTGAGCAGCGTCACCTGGCAACAGATAGCGGAAATATCGTAAAAATGAATATTAGGGGGTTTACAGCTTGCCGCACTCGTTGCTTCAGTGGCGCAATAGATCGACACTACTTACCTCAGCTCTGAAACCTTTTTCTTTTAAATTTATTTTTGATTTTTTTACCCGCAACAAAAAAAAAACACCTACAAAGATCATTGCTGGGGAGTGTTCTCCTTTAGGTTGCAATATGTAGTGTTTTTATTTATTAATAGCCGCAAAACCAGCCGCGAACAGAGCCACGAGGTGATGGCATGACAATGATAACACTAATCAATTACCTTCACCGTAATCATTTCCTGCCTTCAGTGAGTGTATGTTACCTTTGCGTTTCGTTAAGAGACACCTTTCGGTAACTATCGCCGTTTAACCAGCTGAGAGGAAACCAGTGACCAGAAAGAAGTTGCGGGACCCTACCGTTGAGGAGACGGAATTACGCTGCCGTAAGCGGGGTTCACCGAGAGGGGGTGAAGGGTGGTATTTCCTGGCCCTACGAGGCTGGGACGGCAGGTCAACGCCGCTTGCGGGGGGAGGGGGGGGGGCTAGCTAGCCACCGAATTTTATCTGTTGTAGGCTGTCATGCACCCGCCACTGCTTCAGTGGTGGCCTACGGCTGTTGTGGCGGCGCGCGTCTTTCTCTCCCTCTTCTTTTTCCTTTTAGAGCGCAGCTCTTTGGCGCCCGTTCCTGGGTTTCGCGTCGGCGTCGGCCTCGTAACCAGCTCCGCCCCCCTTTCAGACCCCCTCTTCCTGCGTGGCGCCAGCCGCGCATGTTATCTGATTGCTACGCGCATTCCCCCGTTCGCCGCTGCTTATACCCCCTCCCCCCCCCCTCTTCTACGTGGCGGCAAGGGTGCTCTCCGATTGCTGGAACGACGGCTCCGTATCAGCGGATCACGGTGCGTGCATCCCAAGCCGAAACGCAGAGTCACGTTCTCTTCACTCGCTAGCAGCATCAGCGGCATCAGTCAGATGCTGCTATCTGATCGTCGCGCAACGTTCCTATGGGCTCACGCGCTGCCTCCCGCGACCTCCCGATAACTTAATTGCTCTCTTCATTTCTCCGACCACAAAGCTTCTTTTATGACAGCCAAGAACTGTTAGTGGAGTGTTTCTTGAAGGAATACCTGTGAAAAATAAAAAAATGAAGTTGTCTGTAATTGTACATACGTTTCCTGCTCGAATCTTCACCTCAATCTATCGAAAAGGTGAAACAGCTGATGAGCTGCGCTCAAATTTCACATTAGGCAGTGACGTAATCGTCGGCAATTTTTTTCTCCTCTATTTTCTCTTATGCCGCACGAGGCAGCGGAGGAGATACTCCGACACAGTAGTCGGACGTCTTACCACTGCACCACCCCGGCACAGTTTCTTTTCCTTCTTCCTGCAGCCACAGTCATAATCAGAGCAGCCTACAAGAAGGCCCTGGGCCTCCCTCTTATACGACATCGACGGACCGGATTTTACGACTGGGCGTCCACAACACGGTATACGAGCTGATAAAGGCACACCTCACGGCGCAGGTGGTACGAATCTCGACTACTCTCACTGGCTGACAAGTCTTGAACAACTTGTCGTTCAAGACTTGTCCCCCGACAGCTGGACCCTAAAAGCGACATCCCAGCCTCATGGAGAGGACGATTCAAGGCAACTCCATTGCCGAGGAACGTGCACCCCGATATTCACCGGCCAAGACGACAAGCACGAGCGGAAGCTATAAAAAGGCACTACGGCGGGCGCGAGGGTGTGTTCTATGTCGATGCGGCGGGTCCTGAACAGGGAATGGCGGCCGTTACGGTAGTGCATCAAAATTAAACAGTGGATGGACTAATATTGCTCAGCCAAGACACACTGGCTGCGGAAGAAGTGGTGATTGCCCTAGCTGCAACACACACTACCTCAGAATACATTCTTACAGATTCACAGACAGCATATCACAATTACTTCAAAGGCAGAATTGCATCGCTAGCAGCTAAAATCCTGCAAGATAGTCACACCCGTGGCTACCAACTCACGCATAAACACTTAGTATAGCTACCAGGTCATCAGGGCATCCCAGGGAACGAGAGCGCACACGCAAGATCACTGAGTTTAGAATTAGTCATGGTCGGGTGGCTAACGCACGAAGGACCAATGCAAGCGAAAATGAAAAAAAAAAATCAATGCACCTCGGAACAGAATTCACAATAAGACATCATTGCTCTCGTATTAACACCACGTACCCCGCAAATGTTCTTGCTAACTTTTCCAGGACGTTCAAGTCAATCTTTTTTTTTATTCCGACCGAAGAGAGGTTCGCGGTTGATGAAAACGTTTGTATGCGCGTATGTGGCAGTCCTGACTCTCATAAACTATATGCACCAATTTGGAGGAATAGTGCTGCTATTGTTGATAATAATTTGGGGAAGTTAACTGTTTCAAAAACTCTTTCCACTCTCATTACCTGCTTGTATTTGCTCGTGCCCCTGCGGCTGGCCGTACAGCATGTCCGCTTCGCGTATTTTATTTTATCCACTTTGTGCATTGATCAATGGTATTGATTACTTACAACCTCCCATCGAATTGAAATGTTTGGGCCTTCGTCAACTATACGGATTTTTCCTTGGTGGCGTTGTTTATTATACCTACATTCTAATTGCAGGTGGATGTCATAACAACAAAGAGGAGGAAAATACTTTGATGACACGAAGTATTGAGCGTCAAGAATGTAATAGAGTGTGATTTATGAATCCCATCGCGAAAAAAATGTACAGATTCAACTATTCTTGAACCGAGTTTCACGAGAATCGTTACGTGTGTTAGACAATCAGGAGCCGATATGTAATGTCGACAATATGGATGTGTACTTGGCGCCATCGAGCCGCTTTGGCGCCGAAAGGTTGTGTAATCACATTTGGCTCGTGTAAATTATAGGTGATTTCAATGCTCACCACACCATGTGGGGAAGTCGTAGGGTGACCCTTAGTGGAAGAAAGCTCGTGTCCTTTGCCTGTGACCAGGTCTTCAGTGCCTTAACGACGGAACTCTAACTTATATCGTGGAGTGACTTATGGCAGCTGCTTGGACTTGACATTCGTTACAGAATACTTTATCAGCAGCGTCCAGTGCTTTTTAGATGTAAAAACGCATGGTAGCGACCATAACTGAACCTACCTGATCACTGCCGGCCATGCCACATCCCCCTTGCCAAACGTATGCGGCGCTTTGATTGGACAGTTTTAAAGTCCGAATTGAGGATGCCTGCAATGGGTTATCCCCACTGCTTAAAAAAATTAAGGAGGCCATAGAAAACTTAACCTGCTCATTTTATCCAGTTGCATACTGCATCCATTTCAACATCGAGTTAAAACTATTGCGATCACTTTGGCGGAGCGCATAGCGTAGATACAGACGAAGAAACTCGCATCTATACCTCAGGCATGCATGGCGCACCCAGAACATTCAGTGAAGTCACGCCCTGCAGACAACGCTGGAGGTTCTTTTGTAAAAATATTGATCCACGCAAGCCTTTGTCACGCGTTTGGAGTGTCATTCGTGGCCATCGCATGTCCCCCAACAGCGCCTTCTGTTCAAATCTCTCGCGCTCCACCTAATCCCCGCGAGGTATAACTAGCCGAAGATTTCTGCGCAAGAATAACAGTCGCGCAGAACCCATTCGCAATGCTGCATAGCATTCGAGGAATTCACTGATGAATCTCCCCTTCTCCATAAATTCTCGCCCTTTAACTGCGGATGATATGTTTGGTCCATGGCCACGACAGCCGATTGGCTTTAAGGCATACAGGCCGCTGTTTAGGTACCTGACAGCCACCGGATTGAGTGACAAACTGTGAGTGCACTCCACGTACCTTTTCTCTTCCCTTCTTAAATTCCCTTATCCCATTTCCCCAGTGTAAAGTAGTCAACAGAACAGTTTTATGGTTAACATTCCTACCTTCCCTCCTGCTCTCTATCTACGTTTCATGAGCGTTGACGATCGGCCGCCTCCGCAGTCGCTGTTGCCGCTTCCGCGCTAAGTAAGCTTTTCGTTGTTCGATGGTCTCAGCAGTTTGCCTGGCACGCCTACTGCCTCTCTTTATCGTTATGGTTTATGTGTGTGTATAGTGTACCAGTTAAATAAAGGAGGGGGGCAGATGGAACTTGAAGAAGATGAAATTGTTCACTGCACAGCTCGAGAGGGTTTTGCAGTTTGTATAGATGAAGCCGACGATGCTCACTGAAAAGCGCTTGTGTGCATCGCAGTTTAGTTTTAGAGGACGCGTGATAGGCTGCAGCTGTAGAATAGTAACCTCGTGCCTGGAATGATGATGAAGACGACGATGTGTGCTGCACAGCGAGATAGTTCAATGCCAAAACTGAAACATTCATTGACCTTGAGGATTGTCCTTTAGAGACGCAGCGCAAATTCTTTTAACTTTTATCCAATCGTATCTTCGATCTCGTACGTAAATAATTAGTCCCCTAGAGAAACCTGGGAGTTAAGGTAATCTTAACACCTGAATAATCAATTGTTTTCTTGCTATTACGAAAGCAAGAGATCCATCGCGCCATGTTTCTTATCACCTGCTTGTATTTCCTCGCGCCCCTGCGGCTGACCGCACAGCATGTCCGCTTCGCGTATTTTATTATCAAAAGAATTACAAATGAAACAGTTAACTGTATTTACACAGCTCTTTCTATGCCTGTTTACAGCGATATACTAAATGAAGGGGTGGAAATGAGGTTTCTAAATCTTTTCTTGCAATGTTGGAGAAGCTTCAAAAAGTTCCACTTGTATACAGGACTGCTGAATGATCTGTAATTACTATAACATGAAAAAAACCTTATTACAGCACATAGATTCGACAACTCATTTTTACCACACGCACGTACGGAGCGAAGAAAAAGTATTGCTATTTGTATCAATTCTATGTCATATATCTTCTCATTTTCATTTTAGTATCGGTGTTGTACAAAATATGTTGGCAAGCTGTGCACTTTCGCCTTTTTTGGGGGCGCACATGTGTGTGCTGCATACGGTATTCAGCTTTAGCACTTAACTTGCTGACAACTTCATTTCTTCGGTTGAGAAGCATGTAGTTCAAAATGAGCTTCTGGCGCATCCCCGCGCTCCTTCCGATTTTCTACTGTGTCCTTTTGCACCGCATTCGCATAGACTCGGCTATTCTACGCTGACCTGTCTGTCCACCCCGCACGTTGACTTAACCGCATCGACCAATTAATAATGCTAAAGCATTTCTTGATTCATCAGTGGCGTAGACACAACCTGTGGACAGGACCTGCCACCATATGTGTCGACAACTGTCACCGCACGAATTGACACTGAAGCAAAACGTCGCGTCACCGCCAGAAATCGAACCACCATCCTTACGCTCCTCTTAAGAGCTCGCAAACGACTACGTCACGCTGACTCTGAAACGCATTTTTTAATTTCGCTTGTCAAGCTTAAGGGCGCCGGAGGGGGCTCAGGCAAAAGACAACAGCGGCCGCAGGCAAAAAATGGAATAAGAAATGAACAGAACATTTGAAGCCGGTCGCCCAGTATAGACTGTTTTATCATGGTCGCTGCCAGTTTGTTTAAGTGGTGTCATATTGCGGTTAAGTTGAGAACAAACGCCATGCTAGTATGTGCGGCCGCACACAAGGCACAGAGCAAAGAGTAGCGGACATCGCTATTTCGGAGTTCTCACATTCAATTTTTTTTTTGTGTTGTAAAAGTATATGAGTGAAAGAAAAAAAGAGTTTTCAGCAGCAAGTGAGCAATTCTGTTAGAAATGACCAGAACCTATGCGTCTAATAAGGTCGGCCAAGGACTATACTTCTAACTGCAATTAGTGCGTAACATTTTATGAGGTACAGAGGCGGTGGCGTAACACTGTCTGCAAAGGTGGGGATGCAAGCAATGAAGGGTAGCTCTTGAGCTACTTTTCATCTTTGAACGACTTCTAAAGGCGTGCTACCGTTACAGTCTGAGCAGTGAAAGCAAGCGAACGTAGATGTTTCTTGAGATTTTTAGGAGCGATGTTAGTCGCGCTTTAGTTGTTGGACATGCCGATCATGCATATACTCCGCTCACTACTTGACCGACTACTGCATGATGTTTTGACGACTCTACTCGGGTTGTATTTTTTAAGGATCCATTATCAGTTTCTGACCCATTTACCCTACTATAGGTCACTGTTGGTGGGTAACAAAGCCGCGGCGTTCAAGCGTAGGTATTACCATTAGCCATTTGACGATCGGATTTTAGTGTTGGCTATATGACTCAACCACCGATTTGTCCGTGCATGAGCGAGGGAAATGACCATCGCAGACGGCGGGGCCTGCTATCTTGGAATTTCTGTGACTGGCCGCTAACTGCTTCCGTTTGATGCTGCCATAGTGGTTATGTCCGACAATGTGAAACATTAAAGGGAAAATTGATTCTTATACAGTAGTGAACCTATGAAATAACATCCCGTAATTACCTCAGCGAAAGCTGCTTCTATTAACAATTATATCCCGCTTGTTATCGCAAAATTTCCTTGTTTTAAGATATGGATGTTCATCCCTTCACCCCATTCCCATTTATTCTCGGAAGCAAAAGCTTGTGGGATGCGTGTTTTTAACGGTCTTTAACTTATTACGGCAAGAAAACCATTTCTAAATATGCGCATGCAATATTAAAAAAAAAACAATCAATCACGCGTTAGACAGACGCAATACACAGCCATGCGACATTTAAGCAAAACATCACAGCATAGCAATCTTAGCAATCTCAACTGCGGAGGTGGCTCAGCTACAGAGTCAGTAGCACGCCCGAATATTTTCCTTTCCTACTTCCTACAGTTGCAGCAACACGCTGACATCGCGCAGCAAACGGCGCGTCTCCGTTTCGCCTCCATCGAAACCCAGGCTCAAACGGTCGGGTTCGAACCAAGGAGGTGATTATCTTGGCTCGAACCCGCGTGCACTGTCCGGCACAGTATTCTAGTATCTTAATCACTGCGCCACAGCTGCGGGGCGTACTCTGGCTCTAAAATCAAAGTGGCCTTTGCAAGCGGTTGCACAAAAGCGGCTACCCGTTCGAACTTGTGCTGGCACTCAGAGGTGGCCGCGTGTGTTGCATCAAGGCCCTATATCGCGCAAAGGTAAAGGTTAATGAACCCCAAAACGCCTCTCGCCTTCTGTATTTGACTGCAACGTGCATGTTGTCTTAAGTTCCAGCGTTTATGAGTTCACGACGAAGATGACATTTAGTGCGAACACACAAATCCGAACATTTACAATCGAGCAGTAAGGCAGGTGTTGTACCTTTTCCGCCGCAGTGGCGCAGAGATTAAGATGCTCGACTACTGCATTCGGATTAGAACATGACCACCGGTGGCTACATTTTGATGCAGGTGCGACGAAGAGGCGTCCGTGTGATGTGTGATGTTAGGGCACGTTAAAAGACACCAGGTGTCAAAATTACTCCTGACCCGCGCTCCGACACCTGAGCAACGCCATATGGGAAGAGAGGAAGGTTAGAGTGAAAGCATGAAAGTGTGCCGTACTGGAGGGCTCCGGAATAATTTCTACCACCTAAGGATTCTACATGCGCTGATATCGCTGTAAAAGTTTCTCAATGATAAACTGCCAAGCAAAACTATGGCATGTTAGTGTGCTTTCGTAATTCTTAATCAGTATAAGCGGAGTTGAACCCCAGCAAAGCATTTACTCCTGGTGAAAAAAGCAGCGGCAACGGCCTGGTTTTGTGTGCCTTCTTTTTATGCGCAAACAAACCAAGCATCACTGAAGTTATGCGTGTAACGAAAGACTTTGTTCAGCGTCAATTGCTCGGACTCATCTTTCTATGAGTTGCAATTTCTGGTTGGTTAAGTGCAGGTTGGCAGCTGCTAAAGAGGCTATAGTGGCATAAACGTGTCAGCCGCCCATGTACGAGTCTTCTTGATTGCCCATGAAATAGCCCGTGCGATGGACCTCAGGGTCTACGTGGTGTTGCGTGGTCGTCTAAGATGGAGCAGCAAAGACGCCGCGACCGGATGCAACGAAGCTCTTCTTTTTATACTGATCAAGGTGAAGCGTTGCTGCGATAGGTGCAGTGCCACGTGCAACTACATGACAATGGCATCTTTATCTCTCGATGAAGTTTCAACAGTGCCCATTGCTAGAACGAGTACGCGACAACTATCTAGCGCTGCGCTCTGATATTTTTCCCCAGAGTATCTCATTTTAGTAATGTTATAAACTGTAAACTCGTTCTCACGTATGTTAATGATCATAGGTATCAAAAATACTCATTTCTGAAGAAATTATATGTAATGTTTCCACAAACGTCTTGCTGTGGTTGTGTGCGATTCATCGTTTGAATATAAGTAGTGCTGAGTGACAGACACTCCCCACTACTACCCGTGACTTGCGGGGTCCCGCAAGGATCTGTATTGGGTCCTGTTTTGTTTTCTATTTTCGTGAACGACCTACCGCAGGCCGTTCAATTTTCAAACTTCTTTATGTATGCAGATGACACTCCTCTTTTGTTCACATCTGAGTCACTCTTGGGCCTAGAAAACACGATAACGTCCGAACTGTTTAATGTTTCAGAATGGTTTCGTGCTAATAAAGTAATAAATGTAGATAAAACTAAATAAGTAGTATTCCACTCCAAGAGAAGAAACATTGACCCTAGTACGATTCACATATCTCTAAACAACGATTGTGTTCAGCAAGTTTCTTCTTTCAAATACTCTGGTATCATCTTTGACCAACACTTGCACTGGCAAGAGCAGATAGATAGGCTATCTAAAAAGCTAGCTTTCAGTTGCTGCGCGCTTACCAAGGCGAAAAGGTATTTCCCGCACACCATACTACGTTCGCTGTATTTTTTGTTATTTCACTGCCACATCAGCTACTGCTGTGAATCTTGGGGACAAAGGTACAAACCTTATCGACTTCCCTTGCAGAGACTGCAGAAGAGAGCATTACGTATAATATATCACGTATCTTCCAACTGCAGCAACAATAACGTACTTCTAGAAAATCGAGTACTTTCATTGGAATCCATGCTTAAATACAAAATCTGTGTATTGGTAAATAACATCATTAATACTAGTACTCCGTTGCCATTTGGTATTTTCTTGTTACCATCTCGCAATACAAGACATGCATTAAATGGCAATTTCAACCTCCCTGTCTGCCACAATGTGTACGGATAACGTTTAGTGCAATTTAGTAGATCAAAACATTGGAACACGTTGCCTATTATGTGAAACTTGCAGTTAACTTTAAAATGAGTTGCAAAATGTTCTTTATTAACAGCCAAGAAGAGTCATGATTCCCCCCCCCCCCCCCTTTTTTTTGTGCGTGTGCGCTTGCGTTTTGTATTACTCGCCAATGAATTGTTTGCTGAAATGTATTTTCCTCCGTACGTGTTGATTCTTTTTGTTTGTTTGTTTTATTCTTTTTTTGTGTGTGTTTGTGTGCGCTCATTACGGCTGCCTGATCAAGTTTATTCTGTACCGGACCGTCTACTAGCCCCGCGGCTATCGGTCCAAATATCCTTTATGTATTTCATCGCATACAAATAAAGATCACTTTGATTGATTGACTGATTGATTGATTGATCGATTGATTGATTGATTGATTGATTGATTGATTGATATGAGGCCTGGTAAACTTTCCGGCCAGTTAGCTCAGGCAACCTTGTCTTAGCGCACGTGTATAAGCAGCAAAATATCAATTCCACCGCCAGTTGCGCTGCGCCACTGCCGCTGCAGTGCCCTCTAGGAGTTGTAATACTCATTCCGGCGGCCACGTCGGTGCGGTGTATCCTTGAGCGCGAAAAGCACTCTGGTCTGCTTTACCACAGGATGTTTCTTGGCGCTAATGACTGATTTGTGAGACGATTTAGCTCGCTTGAAAGGCTTCATCCGTTCCTAAAGTGGCACGAAACACGAGAGAAAAAGTTTTCAATTTCCAGAAAACAAAAAAAAAAAACATCCCGAAATAAGGATGTAGCAGCTCATCATGGGAGGCAGCTATAAGCTGTGAGCCATGCTATTGAGACAGCTGCGAGGCTGACAAAAGCTTCCCTGTGTTTTTTTCTACATGCCTTATTGTTTCGTGCCTTATTTACAGATGCGATATGAGGCACGTAGTTTAGTTGGTACGCGCGCACACGCTCTTTCAGCTTAGGCGTTTGTTGTCAGATGATTTTATTTGAATGTTTCACCTTTAATCTGATCACGAATTTCATACCACTGTATGAACATAAGAACAGAGCCCTTCACCATTCTGTTGGCGGGGTTTAAGGTGCCCTATAAACGGTGAATTAGAGTACCCTTTGGGCCCCTGAAGCCAGAATGCACTGTCGGGCACAAACGTTAGCCGGATCTGCACGCCGTGGAGGAGAAATGGCAATCCGCAATGTGTGGCTATATGCCATCACAAAGCGCTGGGTGGCGGTTCAGAGAACGTGCACGCTAGGTGCGCTTTGGCCGTAATTTTTGAAATGCCATTTTTTCTTTTCTTTCAGCTATTTTGAGATCAGCCAATCTTTTTTAAAAACTTATATTCTTCGTTGCGTTATTGCTTTTTGAGCGTAATTTCGTCCCTTGCAAAAGTTGTCTTTATGCCCTGTATACTTATGTGTTATTCCTTCTCATGTGTGGGTGTGTACTCAGCATGTTTAATTGCTTATTCCTTTTATGTAACCTCCCTCTCTTTTTTTTTCTCGGGAGCGTCATTTATATGTTGACATGTATTTTTTGCTGTTTTTTATGTTATACTTTTGTAATATAACCCACTCCCCTCTGTAATGCCCTCGGGCCTTGAGGGTATTGAAATAAATAAATAAACAAATAAATTGTTCATTCATTCTTGTAAGGAATACCTCGTTGCTCGGTTACCGCTGAACGCGCCGGCGATATTCGCGACAGCACCGTGCGACAAGGAGCATGCGTCAACCTGCTTAATGCTATTGCGAAGAGCGACAGAGCTAGGGGGAGCCTTTTGTGCGGCGCTGAACAGTGCCGGAATACATGTGATAATAAGACAAGCCTGCTTCGGTAGCATGATGTGAATTTTCATTTATCGACAACAAAGCTCGAGGATGTTTCGAATAATATACAAGAGTGTACCTTGCATTCGTGTCAGGAAAAAGTCAAGATCTGATACGATAATCATTACGAACTTAAAGGTTGTGAATTCAGCCTAAATTATAAGGGAACCCAAGGAAATGGTGAGTATTGATTTGAGTCAGTTATTTATTTCCGACTCTCTCATCCCACACCATACTGCGTTTCTTCGCATTACGCACTGACTAAAATGCGACCGCCACCGTAATACTACCTCCGTCTTCATGCTCCTTTGCAAATTTATTGTCCCATAGAGCTTCCTTGGCGGCGACAGAAATGAAATATGTCACATTACGCTCCAACATACAATTTTGAATACAAATATGGTACACGGCGCTTGCAGATGTGAAAAAGTTCCACGAGATATATAATGCCGAAAAAAGTAACATATTCGATGTGGTTTGCAACACCTCCTTGGAGGTAAGATTTATTCAGAAATCTGCTCGCCGAGGAACAGGGGCTGGAGAGATTTGTTGTGCTTTGCAGCAGCGGATGCAGACGCAGGACGATACTTAGACGGATCTTGAGCGTCTGCCGCGAGTATCAAAATCGTTTCATATGAATGTAATGGACGAGATATATGCTTTATAGTAAACAAAACACGCTCATGCTCGACTTGCACCTCGCGAGTAAGTTCGCTACCACGCTTCGTGACAGGAGGTGGTGCAGCGGAGCACCCTGCCGTCATTTCCCCACGCCTTGCACGTCCCAAACATGTTTGCGGCTAACATTACTTCGTGCGGCGGAGCACTCTCGCGTCACTTCTCTAGACCTTGCTCGTCCCAAAAACGTTTGCGGCTGACGGTACGTCGTGACAGTTGCGACACGTGAAAGGAAAACGTCACAACCCTTAATGATGCGGCTGGCGAGTTTTACTCTCTATGATTCGAGAGGAAAACCTACTTCGCAATGGTCATTTATGTTAGGGACACCTGCAGCCTTAGCATGTTATTGTGCCGCATTGCGATTAGGGGGTAGTGTTGTAATGAAATTGAATCATGATAAGCTTGGACGTTAGAGATCATAGTAGGTGCCTTGGAGCTTTAGATATCACCGGTTTACCATGAGGAGACAGTGTAAATATTTCATTGAATGAAAACCAATTGCTGTGCGTTCATTTAGGCTTGTCATTAATCACGCATATTTTATTCAGTTATCTTGTAAGTTCGTGGAATGAAGGCATAGATGATGTGTGACATCTGTTTCATACATAGAACAACACAACTACACTCGATGCGTTTTTGCCATGCTTCGGAGGAGGTTTTTATTAAGAAAAAAGACGCCACCAAATAAGTGGTGGACTCATAATAAAAATCGCAGTCTTGTACTGCGCTTAAATCTTAAATTCCTTAATGCGTCATCTCGCCGCCTAAATGAACGTTACGCCTCACAGGTAAGCAAATTTCGCGGACCTGTAAAACTATATATATATTCGCTATGTTCGGGGCATTCCTCGCCGTTGCTGTAGAACCGGGATAAACAAGGTATAAAGGCAGGTCCAAAACTCCCTTCCTGTGCCCACACAAGACACGGTCCTGTTCCTAGAGAAATGATGTAATGAGGCAATTAGCAACATTGCAATATGAGAAAGTTTCTTCTGCGAATATCGTTTTGTGTGGATATAGGTACTACTTATAAAATGTGCCTTTTGCAAACTGACAGTCGCCAGCTATTCTTTTGTTTATTACTGACATTGCTTTGCGCCATTGCTTTGCGCCATACATGAAGGATAAGACGCAAAGATTTGAGGTAAAAGGCTTCTGCGCTGGTGATTGTTAAAAATATCAGGAAAAAAGGCAAGAAGGAATATAAAGCAAGAAAATGTACCTTTCAAGCAGTTATCCCTACAATCCATCGCAAGTTCAAGGCGCGAAAACACACGGACACAAGAAAGTTAAAGGAATGGAGCTCTCGTTTTGTGTGTTTGTGTGTGTTTTCGCGCCTTGAACTTACGATGAAGTGCCACCAACTAGCCCAACAAAACGTTCTTTATCCCTACAATGTTTGTCTTGTATGCTAAAGCGGGCTATGGCTGTCTTGAGTTTTCTCCATATTTTCTAATTACGACAACCTATCGATTGCACGTGCGCAACAAATCGCCGCAAAAACAATGTTGCACGAAAAAGCATCGCAGGTTGGCATTTGTCGCTGATGGGCCGGTCACGCTGATAATCATTTTGCGGCTCTCTAATAGCTCGTCCAAATCCGTGTCTCAAAAATATGCACGACTAAAAACATTATTATAATGCAATTACAACGTGAATTGCCTGTTTGCATTACTTGCATTGATTTCCTGCACCATATATCTAAAATTAATGTGATGTTTTTATTTTTAAATACTACTCAAGCTTGATGCTTTATAATGGGGTTAGTTATAAGTAATTTATGCTGAATTTACATACTCAAAAGTCGAAGTAAATAATGAGTGGAAAAAGATTGCCGGAATTTGAAATAATATCGAGTCCATAAAATGGAAGGCAGCGCTACAGCCATACATTTAGCGACAAATAAACAACGAATGCAAAGCAGAAGGGCCAAGGGAAATTTGAAATTTCTAAACATAAAATTTCTTCTTATCCAAGACACAAGAACTCAGCCATAAATTTAGGTATCAAAGTATTTACCGTTATATGACAATTCCTACGTGCTATACATATTACAATGAGAGGTACATATTACAAAGAGATAATTCAATACTTTGAATTACTCCCACACAGATAACTTTAGCGAACACGAATAATGGCACAAATTCGACTGTATATATGCGGCCACCTTTATCAAATCAATAAAATTAGCTGTTTGTTTAATAAGACCTATATTCAAAGGGAAGGCTTCTTGGATATTTTTCGCAATATTTACATTAAAATTAAAAGAAAGGGTTAGCTGCGTTATTTCAAAATTCGCCACCATTCGCCCTATAATCAGACCTCTTCGTGAGTCATAAACAGCTAAGAAAAACCGGAATTAATTTGTATCTAGAAATTGATTCCGCTTATAAATGATCGTTGTTGGCTGTGAGCATACATATTTGGCATCTTCGAGCGTCGGATGTCGCCATGACAGTAGGCTACAGAAATGCACTAGGAAAGATACAAAGCAACGCAAAGTAAAGTTGTGTCACCTACAAATCGCACAAAAACTCTACTTTCAAAAGACTTGAAAGACAATCGGATAAAACAATATATGTGGTAACAGGTCAATAGCATAACGCTAGGAATAATGTGATCAAAACTAAATATCGTATAATACCTCATGAATGTTCCATTAATGAAGATCTAAGCCAAATAAATATAGGCATGTGAGCGTCGGGAATGAATCGAACCAAGAAATATTATGGCTTTTTTTTATGGAGGTAAGCTGTTATAACAGTTTTGGGTTGGGGACGCTTTAAGTGCATTCGATAAGAGATGAAATAATAAAGTTCAATGGGATCCAATAAACAATAAACAATCTGCATTATCATACATACTACATCTTTGCTTTGCAATAACGATAAAAGTAAATGTGGCCTTCTTTACCCAGAAAACGTGTTAGCGAACAAATAAAAAAAAAGCCATAATTTTCTAATAAGAAGAATAAAAGTATCCATCCCTATATTTTGATAGCCTTCTCCGCGGGCGTGATCCTCATATTTTGGACTGCTTTGAGCTTTGTTCTATGTGTTATCTCTCCAGCGCTGCTTACAATCGGCGGAGTATAATATGTACACACAGAAGGAAGATTTCAAACTGGATGACCACGATAATTCGAATAGATGGTCTGTACGGCATACGAGGAAGCAAGGAGGGCCCTCAGCTGCGTTCAACATCAAATTGCATACCTGAGCTATGTTAGTTGTTACGTATACTAACGCTAGGGAAGTCCGGACACAGGCCGCAATCGATACTTCTAATTGCTTTGGCATTTTGTACTTTGCAAGAGTCTATTATTTTATTACTTCACATTATTTTAGGACATTCAAATGAGTATTATAAGTTCTATGTACCATACACTTTAGCTTCTTCATGCTTCCTTGGCAAGAAAAGATGCCCTTCAGGTAACGTCTTATGCAGTGTTCCTTTTTGTTGTGGAGGCCGCAGATTGCTTACTAAAAAAATTATTGTTCTAGTTGTTTTATGCTGAATTCTCAGCATAATCAATTTCAGCCAAATCCCTCTAGTGAAGATTGAAAGGTTACTGATTAGAGGTAGGCATTAGAATACAGCTGGGTCAAATCTATTTTGGACATTGTGAAAAACAGGTGGTAAAATTCAGTTTCGGATACTGAAGAAATTATTTCGATAAATTTTAAAACATGAGTATACAAGATTATTTGCATACAACTTGTATATTATATCAGAAAGTTGAATTCTGATAGGGGATCTTGTATGATATGAGTTGCGCGGTTAGTAGCACAAGCCAATGCGCTGGGGAGATATTTTAAAATAATTGTTTCATTTCAATGACGTAGTACAGGCATGAAAATTCCAAATAAACGGCGAGCTTGTGTGCGTTCAGTCCCAGTCTGGATGATCAGTGTAGTCTCGTCGACCGTATTAGGGAGATTGTTCGTGTCCATGGCTTTTTGGACTAAGGATACTGCCCAGCTGGGGCCAATATTTCACGCTTGCTTTCAATAAATATTTCTCTCTCACTCTCTCTCTCTCCCTCTACGCGCATCCAAGTAAACATCGAGTTACTACAAGTAGAAGGTGTCTGCATTAAGCAGCAAGCCGTGCTTCAAAAAAGAAAGAAAAAAAAAGCACTTCTGGTAGATTTTCACTTTTATTTGTCGGCACCACGTATGACTTCCTTGAATTTTTTTTTTAAACATATACATCTGCACGTGTTTAACCACGTGCAGTCAACACAAGGCATTATATCTCCAACAGATTTCACTGTTCAAATCATCGGCCATGTTTCGTGAGACGAACCGACTTGTGTGGAGAATTGAGTCAGGTGGACAAGAAAGCGGTGAACTTCTCACCTTGGGGAGGAAGCCTCACAAGAAAGCATTCGCGTTCCGCGCCCAAAACCTTCCATGTTCCCGCTATAGTCTTGGAAACCTCTCTTTGACCTGCGATTATAAATACGCATTTTGAATACAAGGTTATGGTAACTGTGGAAAAATCAGTAACGCTGCAGCTTTTAGGAAGTTTTTAACGTTTGTTACAGGAACCGGGGCATACATTTTTCATTTATTTTCAAAAATGTGGCAAAGGCTACATGCACGGCGATGTGGTAATGTAGGTGGAACTGCCGGACAGGGGTTTATTTAAATGGAATTTTCTTTCTTCCGTTCCAAACTCGAGTTCATAACTGGCGTTATGAAAGTAGCACAATATTTTACATTGGAACTAGCCGACCTCCACCTACAAGGTAAGCAATTTTCTGGACTTAGTGTGTGAATCCGTGTGCAAGATCAGAAACCATCGCTGTTAGGTGTGGTCTAGTTTTCTCTTTATGCACATAGCCATTCGACCATCCTCGCTTCGCCTATCCTTACATCTTTTTCTAACATTCGCGCTGCAGGCGATACATTGTCGTCACATTCTATTTTTCATTGTTCGGTTCCAAACGCTTGGAAAAAATAGTACTGGATCCATGCGATTATACCTGGCGACTCGGGAGCGAAAGGAAATCCTTCACTACAAAGGGCAACTTTAATGAACACCCCCCCCCCCCCCCCCCCCCCCCCGTCAAAACCAAAGGCCAGGTAGTTGCAGTCATTCTCAAGGACAGTGACAATGGGTTCACCGCTAAGGTCTACCAAGCAGTGAAATCATCAAGGCCAATGATTCAAAACTCTTGGTATACCGAGTATATCTACTGAAAACATTTCTGTCGACAGTATCACACATAGCGCGAACGTTTGCGATTGATAGTGCTATCAATCATTTCTCGGGTGACA
Source organism: Amblyomma maculatum (assembly GCA_023969395.1). Classification (NCBI taxonomy): domain Eukaryota; kingdom Metazoa; phylum Arthropoda; class Arachnida; order Ixodida; family Ixodidae; genus Amblyomma; species Amblyomma maculatum. Next base: position 20,516 of record JAJIZL010024167.1, read on the forward strand.
GAAATAAATTACAGAAATCTAAATGCGATAATAAATACTTTAGGATCACACTAAAGAGTACTTTAACGTTATGGGGCACTCGAGGTATGGCGTCTCGTCTAATGTTATGTCTCCTCAATAGCACAAAGTCGTGGAGAATGCTTTAGGGGAACGATCTCAGAAGGCACGCATATCACGCCAAATGGATGCCTTGCGTATGCCCAGTCGGCAGCGTGCCTGGCTCACAAACGAAATATCGTAGATTAGCATCTCACTTGAAGCCTTAAATTCCAGCAAGAAATGATTTGAGACTTACCGCGATCTATAATGAGAAATATTTATTTATTTATTAATTTATTAATTAACTCACAGCGCCAAGGCATCCCAGTGGGTGGGGCGGTGGGTAGGGAATGTACAAAAATAATAACTTTAAATAGTAAATATTAAATATAAAATAAATAACTTCTGTTCATTTTCGTTTTATGCACGCCATCTTCTTCAACGACGTGGGCGCTTTTGTTTTTATTTTCCAATTTACCACGTGATAACACGTGTCATGATCTGGATTTTTCATTCATGGCCGGCTAATTTGATAAAGGCGACTGTCCTTTCTGTGGCACTGGTTCCTTACGCTATGACATTACGGTAGGTGCAAATCAATCTCAGGTATTCACATAAAAACAGTTTGCTACGAGTTCTCTCAGAGCGGTTCGCCCCGCTTGCACCACAAACAAATATTGTAGTCGATACTGAGAAATGTCTTAACACGTACATCATGCAAAATATTCATGATGTCAGCTGTAAACATATTGCCAAATTATTCCCACCACCGAAGTGTTGGTAAAAACTCAGCTGACCTAATTTAGATGCTTTGCGTACTGATGCTTACCGTTCCGTCCTTGCTCACTTGGTGTAATCAACCGGCAGTTTCATCTTTTTTGTAACCAGTGGCTAAAATTACGGACTGCATCGGTCTCCAATCATAAACGCTAAACTTACAACTGCACATGTTTCGAGTTCATGCTGACCGGAATCTTGTTTTGATACAGTCACTCTGAATGGACATGTATAGTACTAGGTCTTCACGCTAAACACATTTTCAAGGACAGCTTTTGTGCTTTGGCAACATCGAGGACAAATCCAATTTTAACTCCTGAATTAGGAGTTCTTGCTTCTGTTTTCATTCTGCAAAGTGAGGTTTCCCATTTTGCAAAAATTGTGGCAATCCGTTTTGATGATTTCTGAAAAAATCGCATTTCTTCTCAGATGCAGAAGCGCCCTTCCTGTTCATTGCCTAATCTTTCAGGTAATGAATAGTCTTTTCAACAGGATGGGCTCCTTAGAAGCCCGGTGTCGTACATTGCAAAATAGTCGAACTGTTTCCGTGTCTACAACTAACACTCCCGAAAAAGAGAATTGAGCTACTGACACACCCCTTCTGAAGGGTGTGAGTTAAGAACACAGAAATGCACCTTTAAGGTTGCGATTTTGTTTAAAGTGCAGCAGGACGCCAGTTTTGTTAACACCCGTGTCTCTTCATCCCTTAAACACAGCTATACGATAACAACCTGCAACACTGCAGCTAGAGATTTTCGACGCTCGTCGGCGGCCTTTGGTCCAAGGCAGAGTACCAGCCAGACCGTTTTTTTACAAAAGTAATCTTCACCAACGAGCGGTGCTGTTCCAATGCCAGGTGTAGGTGTGTGAACCACAAAACAGAAGAAAAGGAACCACATGTTGCCGTAGGAACGTTGTAGGTATGTTGGTGAACCCATATAATTGGCGGCACTGCTTGGATGCTGTGAATGGCTACGAAGACTTTTGTAATGGTAGCCACAAGTACTTCCTCCTACCCCTAAAGTCATCACTGTCTCTCGTGATCAGAGCACAGAATTTCGCACACTCTGCTTCCTTGTCTGGGTGAAAGTATGCAGACTCAAAAAACGCTACACTTCGGCAGGGAGGTGTCGGGAAATCAAAGGCGCACATTTTTAGGCCATCTGTGGTCCCAGTCGAATAAAAGCCAACTTTAGTTCTTTTTATTCGACAAATATTTTGGTATTATTGAGCGACAGGCTTGTCGTTTGCGGCAAGAAACGCTCAAACGCTTAAGAAAACAGTTATAGCAACAATTAGGTCAGCAATGGATAACAATAGTTACAATGTCGTTTCTAAAAATTACTCTTAATACACACCGGCTTGCACTTTGTGTCGAATTTACTGTTTACTACATCAATAGGTGTTGAATCCTAACTATCCCCAGTCTCAAACATGCATCCTATGATGCACTGCCACGACGTTGCTAGCCCGCCAATCTGTAAGGACTAGGGGATATCAGGTTATCTTGTGACGTCATCAACCTTTCAGCCAGGAATGTCCTGACACCTCCAGCGTTTGTCTTAGCATGAACTCTAAATCTATCGCATTACAGCCTTCTACCCCCCTCTGGCCGACCAAGAAGACGACGCGTCTCACAATTGTGATAAACAAGAGAGAACAGAATTGGAGTTCTTAAACTCGAATGATGGTAGTGCACTGTTTTGCTCCCGTCAGGCTGCCCGAGCCTTCCTTTACATGACTGTAGACAGTGGCATCACTAGGGGGATGCGGCCCGCACCAGGTGCAGCGGTCAGTGGAGTGCAGCTGGACAGTGAGAGGGGGAAGGAGTGGGGTTGGGGGCGAAACAAATTATTGTGTAAAAACGCAGAAAGGCGCACATTGGTGCCGCTGAGACACTCACTGGCAAACGTGATCTCGTAGAACGAAGTATTCTGTTGTGAGGAGTGCTTGAAAACGCACACCTTAGCTCATGCCTCAGACTCCGTGCCATTTTTGCGTTGGAGCGTGTACCCAGTGTACCATGGAAACACCAGCACTAGCTCTATACCCATCGGAAACTCCTCCGCGTGAGCGTGTTATATGGCACCTGCCGACAAGCTGTGCCGCCGTGTCGCCTCTTTTTGTGTATGTGCAATTCCCTGACCTTTCGCAAGCGAGGGGCGCTGGCAGTATCTCTGGCAGTCCTATGTCTTGTTCCTTTATCCCCTATGCCTTTCTTGCTCCTGGCTAAGTGACAGATCCGGCTCGAACTTTCAAAACACCGAAAGACACGGAATGTTTATACGTTACGTAGTTCAAGAGGCCCCTTTATTATTATGGTCTCGTACTGGGCAATCATCATCCTCACCATCATGATCCTTTGTTGACCCCATCAAGGTCCTTTTAGAGACATTACATGAGGGAGGATGCAGAAGTATTCAACAGTCATACATGATTATAAATATAGAAAAAAAATAGAAAAAAGTCAACGGTCTTAATTAAGCCGCTAGCTCCGTCAAAAATTTCCTCGCAACTTACATACGCGCCAGTGTTTCTGCATTTTTTGCAAATATGCACTTTTGATGTGATGTTTTGCTGAATGATCAGTACTGTGGCAGGAGCGCTGCGTCTAATTGTTACAAAGAAAACAAAAGCCAAAGTACTCGCACTGAATGGTTTGGTGCAGAGCGAATTTGACTTCAAAGCAAACCATGAGGACCGAAGTTGCGATCCTGTGCTGAAACCGGGAGGCTCCGCATTGGGTGCATGGGAACCCTAGTAACGCCCTTGTCTATAGATACGTAGTTGGACCTGGCTGGTTAAATACAGATTGACAGGACTGACGCCGCCAAGTGGGAGCGGAACAGTCGGTCGGTCATGAAGGATTCGATTGCGGTCATTCTCCTTTGATCTTGATTCTTATAGCGCTGACGAAACACCACAGGAAGAAAGACACAAAAGGACAGAAGCGCAACTTCCAACTTTAATGAGCAGAAAAGGAACCCAGGCATTCTTTTATAATCTCTGGTCTGCATGAATGTGCGATAACCCCCACACTAAATCAGAAAAAAACAGTAACACTAGGCAGGATTGAAGCAGTTCAATCATGACAAAACACATGGGTGAAATGCAGGTCGCACGGGTTCCTTTTCTGCTCATTAAAGTTGGAAGTTGCGCTTCTGTCCTTTTGTGTCTTTCTTCCTGTGGTGTTTCGTCAGCGCTATAAGAATCAAGATCATGTACCAACTAACCCGTCAAAAAGTCCTGTCTCCTTTGATGGGTGTGCAATGAGCGCCGTCGTCGTCTGTGACAAAACCAACGTGGCATGCTACATGCAGCATTATAGATGATCGTTGTATTTATATGCTCAAACACTTTTAGTCACCATCATCCATACCCTTACTTGGCGCTGAAAGAAAGCAACGTTGACATTTGTATACCTTTTCAACCAAAAGGCTGCATAAAGAGTTATTACTATCCTAACTGACCATTGCATTTATGTGCGTTAACCCTTTCACTCACCTCTATCCACACTTACGCCAGGCGCTGAAAGAAAGGAATCAGTGTTATAACATCTTTAAATTTCATCCAAACCTAAATTAAACATCACATATTTTCCCATTGGCAGCGCAAATCCTTTCTGACATGCAATTCACAAAAGCTTCCTCCTCAGTAATTGTAGATGCCGCTGTGAAGTCCTGCCTTATTGATCAAAGTCAGGTATATATTTCTGAAGAATAATTGTACTCTGTCATTTGTAGGTGTGGTATCATGGAGGCTAACGGTTAGGATGCTCGAATTCTCATTATGAGTGCTCGTGTTCGATTTCCCGGTCGCGGAGAGCGCTTTTTGATGAAGGCCAGATGTAAAATCTCGCGCTGAGCATGCAGTTAGTGCACAATAAGGAATACTAGTTGACGAAAGTTTTTGGAATCCTCTCTTACGGTGTCCCTCAGAGCATGAGTTATTTCGAACGTTAAACTTTACCACCCAAACTACAGTAATGGAGGCGTATAAAATAAATACGGCTGATGGTTTTCTAGCCGTGCATCAGATTTACCTTAGTCTTCTCTCCATGCGCAGCTCGCAATCTAATTTAGAATGAGCAAATCCCCTTTATGAATGGTTGCTCACGATCAACCTAACCGTTAGCAAAACCAGGCCAACCTCAGGCTTTAATTTAAGCAAAATATCAAGTAGGCCTTATTAATTAAAGGGTATTATATTGATCATATCTATACCAGGAACCAGTTGATGGAAGACTGCTCGGAATATAACCAGTTCTTATATACAGCATTCATTGACTGCGAAAAAGCATTTGACTAGTAGAAACAATGACAGTCATGCACGCATTGCAAAATCAAGGTGTTAGCGAGCCAAATGTAAAAGTACAGGAATACAGTGGCAGCACAGCAACCATAAGTCTGCATAAAAACAGTAGGTAACAAAATTCCCTTAAACAAAGGGGTTAAGCAAAGAGACATGATCTCCACAGTACTATTCACAGCTTGCTTAGAGGAAGTATATTCACGGACTTGGAATGGGGGCAGTTGGTGATATAGGTGAATGGATAATACCTCATATCTGTGTTGTACTAATGGCAATGCCTTGCTAAGTAACTCTGAAGATGAATTGCAAAGAATGATTTATGGCCTAGAGAGGTAAAGCAGATATGTTAATCTAAAAATAAATATCCAGAAGACTAAGATAATGTTCAATAGCCTCGGGAAGGAAAAGCAGTTTGCAATAGATAGCGAACCACTGCAAATCGTAGGCGAATACGACAACTTAGGACAGGTAGTAACCAGAGATCCGGATCATGAAAGGGAAATAACTAGGAGATTAAAAAGGAAATTTAGCGCATTTGGGGGAGAAATATGGAGGTCTTCGTCCTGCAGTGGATATAATCCGGCTGATAATGATTATAATGATGCTGTGGAGCTCTTGAAAGGATGGCTTGCCTGGCATTAACTCTTACAGCTCCTTTATCAGCACTTACTACTCTTGTGTAAGTCGAGCACCGATCCGTCTGTAGCAAAGCGCTTTTCTGAGGTATACATATTTTAATGAGTAAATATTTGCGTTTCGAGCAAACAAACTATAAAAAAGAGCCACGTTAGTAGGCTGATATATAAGTGGAGGCGTAAGTGCAGACACCATAATATTCGCCAGAAAAGCAACTGTGTTTTCAAGCAGCGATAAGTATGACAGATTTCAATTTGCATACACATGTATTAGTCAAGTGGAAATATTATGAACGCTTCAGCGAAAACATTAATTTCATATGTTGCTTTTGCTACATTTGATAACGAAGTCAAATTTTTCCAATACCTCTACTAGCATGGGACAAAGTCATTAAAGCATATGTGCTTCATATTTTTTTTTTTTATTGTCAAAAGTGCGGGACCGGTCTGCGTCAAAATATTAGGCGGGGTTCGGCGTGGCGAAGCAAGGATATGGAATAGAAGCAATATTTAGCTCTTGCTTAGTTTCACTTAGTTAAATCTCTTAGTTCAGGATTGATTTGTACTTTTTGTCATTATCAGCTGAGTATCTAAAGAATGCATTAAGCTGCTATTAAAATAAAAAGACCGAATAAGGACATGAAGCTTAGGACATGAACCGATCGGCGACCGAGATTGCTAAGTAGTCTAATAGAGTAGCAAGCTTAGCTGAAGACTTCCGATTTTGACAAAATGTAACCTTTACCCCAAGATGAAATCGAAGAATTCAGGCACTAATGCTTCCGCATTAGAAAACCCTTGAAAGGCAATGAAACTACAAATGTTAACTACAAACACTGACTCTCATCAGAGAAAAATACATTAAAATTTGTTCATTTTACAGATAAATAATGAAATTAAAATCCTGGTTACAAAATCACTGTCATTGATTTTCGATAATTTTTACTAGAAGCAACGGCCCTTTTACTGCAACCTGTCTCACAACGTGTCTCCTCAGTGATCACTAGACAGTATATAATGTCGCAAAAATAAAATTCCATAGGAGTGCACGAAATCCTGCAAGGATGATAACTATGAAAGCACTTTTCTTAAACTACTCTGAGGATTTATACAATGCATCAGGGTTTCTTCAGCTTAAAAGAGATATAGCTGTGGATGTTATTTATTTGTCCATTTGGTTGTTATGTTCGATCTCAAGAAAAATCCGTATATAATATCAAAGTGCAGACATAATATTTAACAAAAATTAATTCTGGAGCTTCTGAAAGGCTGGCATTCGGCTCTTCATTGCATCTGGTATACGATACCAGCGTTTTGGGGGCAATGCGAGCTTCACATTATAGTAAACTGCTAGCAGAGGAATATGTATTGTACTCAGTGAGTATTTCGGCTAGTAATGACCGAATTTTAACAGAAAGTATCATGGAAGGTTAGAACCGCTATGATAATCGAGAAAGTAGCGATTTACACTCTATTTTGTGTCAAGAATAAATACTCTAGGCAAGAGCTTGTGTATATATTTTTTATTTTTAGGGGAAGGCTTGTGAAAAACACAGAGCAAGTAAAGCTCTTGTATATGCTCGAAACGAGCTAAAGGAGTTACACAACATGTTGGTAGGCATTGATTCTAAATAAACAATGCGGAACGACTGGCCAAGCCTTAGATATCAGCGATTAGTTTTTTATGTTTATTTCATCATTGTGGGGTGGCCCTCCGCAATGTTTAAAACATACTAAAAACATTTTTTTAAGATTTGATAAGAAACCAAGATTTGTTTGCAGGCAACATAGGTATGTACGTGACCCAGCTCAGTGAACCAGGAAGCGTTTATTGCTTCCTTCAGACAATCACTACCCTAAGAGGTTTTACAAGGTGCCGGCCTACATCACGAAACATTTGAAATATTAAACAGACGAATTACATGTCATCAACTTATATGTATGCATATACTTCACGACTCACCGGAATCTCTACTTGAAACCGTATCTGAAAAAGGGAAAATATTGCGATGAGCATTTCGTGAATATATCTGCAAAATGTTATTGAAACGCCAAGCCATGCTCCTTCAGAATACAATTAAGTTTCGAAGTGTTCATTCCTAATAGCAACATGTGTGCAACAACAGCCAGCGTTGTGAAATCCAACCTCGGTGATGACCCTCAAGTACATATTTTTGGAACAAAAAAACGCGAAATCACCACGTCGTGGCTATGAAAGATGAACGAAATTGAGGAATATTGTTTGAAATATCCAATAGCATTCTCTAACTTACTTTTTGTAAGTGAATCCCGAACGTTTGATCAGCCCTCTCGTGACAGCCGTAGCGTTTATCCCACTTCCCACCCATTACCAGCTTTTATGTTCGATTATTGTTCGCCAGTGCCATTGATAAACGGCTATTATGGAGGTACTGAAATGCTTATTTGGAAATCTACTTTATAGAATACTTGCAGTGACGTCCTTGAGCAAGCAGGGCGCTCTAGACAATTCGGTGCTCACTCAAGAATTCCTATGCCGATCAACGCATTGATTTTAGTAAACTAAGCTTACTGGATATATACCGTTGGTATATTGTAAGTAACACAGACTATTTAAGGAATGTGCCAGAATGGGAGCTAGGGCGAGTTGGTGACGGTTCAGTGTTGTCTCGCTGTGGGGCCGTCCTGTTGTCTGACTGTGTCCTCGCCTTTTTAGAGCTGTGTGGCAGGTGAACTATTTAAGGAAATGTTGGATTAGTTCAAGATTTCAGAAAGACTTAAATGCCTTTCGTTATTGTCCGACAAAGAGGATGGTTTTGCTGGATGAGGCTGGTAAGCATGAAAAAACCTTCGAAAATGTAGCAAAATGCAATGCACAAAGTTGCATGGAGTTAATACTCCTACATCTTTTGAACATAATTCGTATCTTCGATCGTCGATCAACTAAAAAGAGAAAAGAAAAGTAAATTACCATTTGTTCAAATTTTCTCCAAAATGGAATAAATTTCTGAGCTATGTCACATACAGGGTTCTTCGTTTACGACTCGTTCATCACTAACAGCAACACTTTTGTTGCTTTTGCTGGCGCAAAAGTCGGTTTTCACCGATCACTGTCAGCTACAAATTTCAGGCGTGAAATTGAAAGTGAGCTACATACGATATAACAGAGGGTCATGGAAGTCTGCCAATGAATAAATGGGTGATAGTACGTTTACCAGTACCCCTGGAGATGAATTAAACACGGAAGAAAATATTTGCTGAGCCCTGTCGAAAAAGACATGCGTTCTCCTAAGCTGAGTTTCTAGAAGCTGATAGTAAATAATAATAATAGCGCACACATACCTCGTTGATCAGATATTAATTTTGTGCCCTTCAGAATTTGTTTTATATTCCGCATTACTTTGTCAATGTAGCGCACACGTAAGCTTTGCCCTCATCTATTTAGTAAGAAATATACTGAAGAATAGTTATTACTGCTCCATCAATATTTTGCATTCTCTTGTCCTATCTCTGAGAGAAATAGTGAGCTTATTAGATCATGGAAACAGGTAAGGAACAGCTACAATATTTGAGGGAAACATCATGCTTATTGACCACAATAAAGTGCAGCCAATGTGCGCATTTAATTATTTTAACGAATTATTGTGAAGGCTTCTGCGTAATAACAACTCTCTATTACAATCAGTAAAGCCTGCTCGAGATACATTTTGCCCGTCTTTTAAGAATTGGACCTTGTTGGATAATGTGAAAACGGGCCCCTGTTGAAAGTTTTGGCCCGCTTTGGTCACTTCAAGGATGGAATGTGACCCCATGTGAGAGAACGCTGCCGGGAAGGCTTCTGTCAGTGCTGGACGAAGCGTTGGTTCTTCTTTTTCTGAATTTTTTTATATTTCAGGCACTTAGAATTGACTCTCAGTCTCATCTAGGCTGTTTAGCACTGCAGCTTTCGCTCTTTCACTGCGCTAAATGTAGACCGCGTTGCTACTTGCTTTATTCTAGCTTGATACTTTGGGGTCTCGAGGCCTGTGTGTGCACAAAAAAGAGCAACTGACGCCGCTCTCGTCTTGTCACCTTTAAGTGCTCAATGGTGTGTAGCACCAATTTTGAGTTATGTGTGCAGGTCTCTGGAACTTGCTTTGATTGGGCTTCATGGAAAGACATTTAGATAAGTTGATGGTTACTTGATTTTTGCTTCTTCTTCGGCTTTGAACGCCAAAACTGCTAACATTTTTAAAGTGTTTAAGGAATGTGGCTCCGGGCCGCCAATTCACGCTTCGGACAGGAAAAGAGGACTTCCTACAATTTTTAGATATTCAGATTAAAATGAATAAACCTATCTGCTGACGTTACAACACATTGTCCACCACCCTATCCTCAGTTTGAACTCAGGGCGTTACAAAACGGTCAAAAACTGCGCAGATAAATCTAGCTTTAAATATGCCTTCTACAATCCATTTTATGACTTATGGACAGTAGCTTCGAAGCTTAGGTTAACAGAACCACGCTATTCGCAATAAAACTTAGCACGTATCTACGCAGAGGTGGTTAAAGAAGTAAAAAAACAGGCGCATGCTTTCTGGCAGCAAAACCAGAACAACAGCTTACGTTTCCGTACTTCGTTTCCCCCCATTTCGATCAGTCTTCCTTTTCTTCTATTTATTCTTTCAACTGTTGCCGAGTTTTTACTACGCCTTTATGAATATTCGTCCCCCGACGGTAATCTGTTGAACCTTGAACTACATTACCTTTCGCGAGAAGTACTGACCGTCGCAGCTGTAGTGAAGATTCGAAAGTTTGTTAAACTGAATACAAGGATTGTCTGATTTCAGTACCACCTGCATTTCAACTTCCAATGCAAGGGCCACGCATTGGTCACGAAGTCCATACGTCGGCACTTAATGGTTCCTACAACGTTTGGAAAACAAGATGAAAAGCATCTGCTACAGACCATAACTCTTGAAACAAAATCAACGATTAAGCCCCTGCATACCGACATCTATTTCGTGCAGCACTCCCAGAAGAATGCCTCATCTACAGACGCCTTTGAAGTTTTGCTTAATCAAAACATCAGGCAGCCTAGACTCGGGAATAAAGACAACAGAGTCAAGAAACGAAGTTTTCACTGCTCAGCATACAGGAGATATAAGAACGTCATGCGTTTTTAACCTATCTTCTTACGAGCTACACACTAGACGCAGCATAACTTTTCCTTCTTAACAAGGGGCTCAGCTGCAATGCCGGATCTGCTCCCGGATCCGGACTTGTGCAGTTTGGCTTGCAGCATGGAAGATGGACATCGGCCAACGCGATCAAGCTCGCTTTTGCACCGACCGCCCATTTCGAAGTTTTGAAAAGCAAAAGACAGCGCACTTTAATGCCTCGGGCAGGAAGCCAAGAAACGACTCAGAATAACGGTGCACTAGTGATTTCTCCAAACGAAAAACGAATGCCACGGTGATGCTAGATCGGGAAGAATATGTCCAGAGATGTCGACGTTTCTCCAAGACTAGAATGACTACGCACTGAGATAAGAAGAAATTCGCAGCCGCTGTACATTCACCTCCTCTCGCATGGTTTTAAGATTGTCGCTCAGCGTCATCTGGTAGATGTGTTTCTATTTGTTCCGGCGAGAATAACACGCATGTGCTAATCCGTGCATCACAAGCTTGAATAACCGAACAGTGTTGGTCGTAACGGCTGTACCACAGGATTGCAGAAACTTATGTTGAGTTCACTAAAGGTGTTGATAGCACAGACAGAATAATTTATAAACACAAGCCTTTAATACCAAACCATAGATGTGAGTAACAATAATGAAAATGCAGGCGTCGCAGCCCACTGCCTCACAACGCAAACGGTGCTCGCTATGGTTCAGTATGCTAAAGCATTGTATCAAGACCTCGATAAGAAAACACAAGAGGTGGTAGAATATTTTAACATCACAAAAATGGGTGCATGTGCGCCACCGAACCAAATATTTTGTAACCGACATTGCAGTTGCATATCTAGGCAAAGGACGAAAAAGGGGATCGACATTTCATATAAGGTTTAAATTTGTTTGCTTGTTTCTAAGCCTTTGTTTTCTTTTCGGTGACTCGCTCATGCGTACAAATATTGTGTACCATGAAGAAAAATTTAGTTGTGAGCCAGCGCTCGTCCTGTATCGTCCTTTTTACTCTCCCCATGTTTTGTCGCGCTATTCGATGTGATGTCAGTGCTCGTGTAATATCCTACATGTCACGCGGGCTGATGATGTTACGCGCAATTGTGAACACTTACCTTCCTGTACCGTTACCTAACGAGGTCATCGTTAAAACCACCTCCGAGCTGAACAACGCCGGGGGGTCGCATGGCATTACACACCTTACCACTAATCAGTGCTCTGATATGTCGTGTAAGAACTCATCCACATCTCGACCAACGTGCTGCAATGCTGTGACACTGGCGCATGACACCGAGGTTTCCTAATCCTGTTGACTCAGTAGCAAACCATAATGGCTTCATCAGACAAATATAACGTACTGAGTATGTCACATAGCGCTTGTCTCTATTAAGACCAGCACCTCGAAATCGCACGAAAGTCTCGTGTATATGTATAAACCGACGATTTAAAAAATGAGCCCTCCGTTGAAAGGAGACATTGTAGTTAGCATTGTTTAACAGTTCTTCTAAGTATCGTTAGGACTCTAAACCTATCACACTAATTTATTGCAGGCTTTCTACCTATTTGTGTCTGATAGAAACAGTAACTGCTCCGGATGTGCTGCAGATAAGCATCAGTGTTCACTGTAGACATCAAGAAGAAATGATATATGCTAACAGAGAACATAATATCAGACAGTGACGACAGAGGCCCCAGCTGCTTTGATAAATTAGTGCAGAACATTTGGTACAGGGTTCCTCACGCTAAGGTGGCCGCAGAAATGAAATAGTTGCCGAGCGTAGTCAACTCATACATCCGGTTCTTCTCCCTTAACTTTTCACCTTTCAAAAGTAGCTTGGGAATGCAATAGTGTAAGTGTGCTCAATGTTCTGAAAGTTCAATCTGGAGCTCCTCCAAGTTAGGTTCGGTATCATATGTAAATCGTTATCTTGATAACCACCCTTCTGTGAGCCTGTGATCAAAACCTTATTATAGAATACTTATTGTGGAAGGCTTCTGTGTGCTTAATAAATATTTCGGCATGTTATCCGCAATTTATGAAATAAAGCAAAAAGACACTAATTCGGAAATATAAGGGCAAGCAACCAAACATTTTCAAGGAAGTTTGAGTGTGTTTTGTGGTATTTGCTGTAGCAGAAAAGTCATTGACTGCAGTTTAGACATCTATCCAATAGTTCGGTGTGTTATAAATCCTTCAGCGTAGTAACAAGTTGAAATAAATGAATAAAAATGCTAAAGGCATACTTCTGACATCTCATTTCAAATTTTGCTTTCTTGCGAAAAACCCAGTCTAATTAAAAAGAGTCTTCATTGTTTTGGCCAAATAATTTTACAATGGTTGGGTACTGAGGCTGTCGTGCACTGGTCTATACTTTGGTAAACACGACAAATGGTCTAAACTAATTAATATTTAAAATGTATAATTTCTGGGACTCACCACTTTCCCCACCCTGAAGACCCACTGAAAAGAGACGAAAAGTGGCATTAGCGTTTATTTTTCTCACACCATCAATAAAACTCTAAAAGAGTTCATAATATATCTAATTTGTTCATTCGCCTCTCATTATTGAAACAGAAGGCGACAGTCTGTTTGAATTTTAGTACCGTGTTATGTGCAAACAAACAAAAAAAGACTAAAACGATTACGATATTCCTTCAGGCAACATTTTAGAGCACCTAATTAAGCATTGTCTAGTATATTTGGACAAATAATTTGAGAGATATCTGATTCTATGTTTGCGCAGTTACAAAGAAGTTTGTTTTTGTTTTTTCAAAACCAAAAGTAATTCTTCAGACAAAAAAAAAAAAAGAGCCACGAGCGAGCGGCGCAGACACCGTGTTTCTGAGAAGTTCTCTATGGTTTCAAATAAAGTTTTCCCTCCGCCTCCACATGACAGCTCGGCCTCTTCTTTCTCTACTGACAAGTTCTCTATTGACAAGCGCGCGCTCTTTCCTAATAAAAAGCGCGCTCTCCCTTGAAACTGACTCTAGCTCTTCCTTCCTTAGCTCCTAGAGATTTTTTTCGGCCAGTGACTGTCGCTCAGTTACGCCAATAACATCGGCGACGCGGCGGAACCACCTAACTGGCGTTTAAGAATTAGGCTCGAAAAGGCTGAGGTCAAGTGCTTTGTCAGCAAGCGAGCCTTGTGCTTAGGTGTTCACCTTTCTATATGTGCTTAACAAAACTAGCTGTTACATTGCAGTGATACCAAAGTGAAATATAAAGTGCCCTATTTACTCACGGCGTACAATTAAAAGGTCGATCGTAGGTTTGGCTTGTACATGTTTTACGCATGCGACGATATATATACTGATGCGGTACAAGAGTGTAATGCGCAGAAATCTAGCGGATAACATGCGGCAGGTCAGGGTACATACAAAAAATGTTCTTGGAGAGGGTGAAGCTAGTTTCAGAAATGCAGAGCCACACGAAGATGTCAGAAGTGTATGCCAGAGGAGGATACGTGAGAACAACAGTGCACTTCAGGCTACTTTTTCTGCATGGGGAATGCCTGGGATCTCGCGGCAAGATTACGCGTCAATAGCTGTTTGAGAATACATCGCAGGCTCGGAGCGATACGGACAATAAAGAATACTGTGTGTAAAATGGAGGTAGGTTCGTATCTTATTCCTTCATTCCACAACCACCGCCAACTGGTTTGCCCACGATGTTACAAAAAACGGTGGCATAGAGCACGCTTGAAATATGATTTTGTTCGGTGTATGTGGCGTTATAGTATACATGGAAAACGAAAAATGGTGATCCGAATTTCAGTGATATGGTGAGCAAATCATGTAATGCGCAGTTGAAACGTTTAGTAACGCCATTTGTTTCCAACCGCTGAAGCGCAGTGAATAATGCGGCATTACTTAAAAGGGGCCTGCACTTTTCCGAGAAGTACGTTGTAACATCTACTTAGACCTTTAGGAGGTGATGAAGGATGTCATTGACATAACCGGTCCGTACCTGCCACATAATTTAATACTGCCTGTCTTCAGTCTTGTTCCCGCGAAAGACGCTAATCACCAAAGCTATAGCGTGATCTATAAGAAAATAAACCGATATGATCTAAGAAATTATTGTTCCATGGCAATTCTTCTACTATTGCCAAATTATTCGAAAAATCATTCTTCAACACACCGTATTTTCAACAAAAGCGCCAAATTTTAACTCTCCCACAATATGAACTCTATTCGCAATCCAGCCTGACATGGCCTAGGATTGATGAGGATGCCATACTATGGTTTCGAAATCTAAATTAACCGAGTTAAGGTTACTTGCTGTAAAGGAACTGATATTACATAATTTTGGAAGTAAAAATATAAGTAGGGCGTTTCTCTAGATTTCTCGAAAGCCATATACCTCATTAAAAACCGAATCCTCCTTCAGGAGATAAAAACTATGGGTTTCGCGACAAAGCAGTATATTTGAAACCTTATCTACAGCACCGTGCAACGTTCGTGGATATTCACCCGTATTGTTCCTCCATAAAACTAGTAATTTTTCAAACTCGGGAAGTATGCTAAGGCAAGACCTGTTTTTAACAAAAAGGTAATGAGACTTTAGTTTTGACACATCTGCTTAATATGTTATATTTTATCACGATAGAAGTATGGTTGGCCGATTGAGCAAACCGGACGTGTCACTAATGAACACTTGGACAACTCAGAATAATGTAAATATGTTCATTGAATACATGTACGCAGTATTCTTGATATGCTTTTCCATTCATTCCCTGTAATCAATCATACCGTGGTTGAAGTAGTTATTCAATATAAAAGATTGGGAATGACCTCTATGTGAAGTTTTCCATGGGACGACCACGTTACCTGCCTGGTGAGAAATTTTAATTATTGCCTACGATTATCTATATACCTAAATAAAGTAGACCGTTCCACATTTTTATCAATATATTCCTGAATAATTTCCGATTTTCTTAAAGCATACAATTTGGAATCTGATCTCTTATTCGCACCTTTCGAAATTTTTAAAAAGTTTAACAGTATCCTTGCACAAATGCTACCCCACTAGGTTGATCCCTTACTGCTAGTCGGAAATAATGTATCGTATGCACTAGCCGGACCCTTAATGAAGCACCCTGTGTACTGTACACAAAATCTAAAAATCGGAATGTTGCATTTTCCCGCACAAATTACGGGAATTAAATGCTGGAATTTTTACTGATATCGTTCTGAACGAACAGTCCGAGTAAGACCGCACAGAAGACGCTTTTAGATCATTAAGGAGTTTTCCAGGTAATTTCACATTTTGTCTTTTCTTTCCCTGTATGCTTTCGGTTTATAAGCAGTTGCACTCTGTAAGTGTATATAATTTCTTGCAACATTACACACTTATCACTCTATGCCTTGTAGGGATATGTGCCTGTTCAAAGTTATCCGTGGTTGTTTTCAGTCCCGTAAACATCTTAGGAAGTTTTAATAAACTGATTTGTATTCGTTTGGTTTGATTCGTTGTTTGTATACTCGTAATTACTAAAGCGCGCATAAATATATGTCGTTAAGACAGTTCTTCAGGTCAACGTCTATTGTGTATTTAATAGTCCACCATCGTTCACCTCCAACCAGCGAGATTTGGTCACCGTGCCTATATCTCAAACCGAAGGTATTCGCTTCGAAGGCCCCAGCAGACAACCTCAACCACATTTGCTTTCGACTTCAATTACTTTACTTTGAATACAGGAATCCCCCAAGAATTTTGGTCCTAATGTAAACACAGCTTGAACTGTTCGCCAATATCACTCCCTTCTTTTTTTTAATTCCGACATTTTTCTGACAGCTATTAGCGCCAATAGCGGTGGCGACGACGACAGTTGTACGCCACAGGATCCTTAGCTCGGTGGCCTGAATATATTGGCATTTCTTCAGTATAGACCGATTCACATATTCCAGAGGTAGAGGTGTACATTGCAGAAGATCGGTGTTGCCTGCTTTACTTTTCAATATACACATGTACGATACTCCTTTTCTGAGTGATATGAAATTTCGGCTGTTTTAGGACGACATTAGTTTTTTTACATCGAAGCCCACGTGTCCTGGAACAATAAAGTCAAGCAGTGCAGCATAACCACCTTAGCCATTGATCGTATCGATCTTAGTGTGAGAACACTACTTCCCAGAGTCAAACCTGGTCCTCGCCAAGGTACATGGTTTGATTCCTGCTGGTGATACGATTTTTTTGTGAAGTGGCCGTACGTGCGGACTCGTAATTGATGACAGGGAATGTCGACATCCTCGGTCCCCACCAGTCACGAACCAAGTAATGCTAATGTAAGTTTTCAGTCCAACTTGTCCTACTTTAAAGGTTCTCAGTCCTAATCTGAGAGTACATGCCACAATAGATGGATCACAGCGAGGTTAGACTACTCTTCTGCAGAGCAAAAATATGCATTCGGTTTTACATTGAACGTCTCAAGGGAGGAACCACCTTCGTGCCTCACTTGCACTAATACACGCAGAAATAATGGTTTTATATAAAGTAGTCAACCTTCCGCTGTGTACTACACGTGTCTGTACGTTTATTTGTGTTACTTTGCCTAAGCAAACCCCTCTTTAATGCGATGTGGTTAAAGGTTATTCAAAATACACGCAGTGGCCACGACTCAGCGGTGGATTATTTGAAAAGTTCTGAAATTCCACCGCTATAGAATAAAAGTGAGTTTCTTCTCACATTATGTTAATTACAGACATACCGTAAATATGTCTGATCACTTAGCACGTATTTGAGATATGATTCTCACCACTGGTTTCCACATGGATTTCGCCATTTCCCAATTTGTAGGTCACGTGAAGTTGGCTGAAAAAAAAAAGATTGGCTACACATAAGCTCCGGCTGAATCGTATGGCAAGATAGCGTTAATGAATCCGTTCAGCGGCTTGGGGTCGTCTGTGCATATAGGTTTGGAGACAGAAAGATTTCTATACCTACGTTTTACTAACATAAGGCCCACAAAGCCGCCCTTAAACCAAGTTGAATGGACGCACCTCGATGCCGTACGAGTAGCATGCCTGACTCACACCTCAAGGATTGGAACGCAGGTTTTATTCTCCTGTACTTCCGCCAGTTTTACCTTTCAACGCAATTAATTTATGTTGTTGCGTATCACAGTACTGTTCGAGGATTGCGGCAGCATTATAAACCCAACTTTTTATGTTTTATTCTTTTTCATTCTATTTAATACCACTGCCCCTTCAACTAGTCTTAATTTTAACGACATGCTACCTGTGCTACTCAAACCTACCTTCCATGATATATGGTTAAAAAAAGGCCAAATAAAGTACCATTTATTAGTCTTTTCTGAAATACAGCAAGTCGCACACTATACATATTTGTTAGGGTGGACAATAGGGGCAAATAAAAATAGCGCTGTACCCGCAATAGTTATGGCACTATCGAAAATTACATATACCTCGATTTGTTGTCTGCCGCCAAAGAATTACATACGGCACTGGTGGCCTGGCATAAACTATTTCAATTATCAAGCCCTAAGCTGCATCACAGTGCATGTAGAGTTTCAGGGTGTGACAGCCTAAACAAAAGTAAAATTGTGCCCAGGACTTCACGGCTCATAGCGCAGTAGCCTTTCGGGAACGACCGTACATTGTCATCTTCAGTCGTGTGAATGTGCTAGTTAGAAATCTTATCAAGATGAAACTAATGATCAAGATGAACTACGGTGAAAGATGAAACTATTTCTATGTTTACTTCACCCCCACATTGATAACCTGTCTTTATTTCGTAGTCTCTGAGTTATAAGAAATTATGTAGCTCAGCTTCCACCACACAACACTTCTACAATATTTCCTAGCAATACTACTGTGAGAGTAGCATGTAGTTGGAACCTAGTCTTTTTTAATGATGCAAAAATGCCGAAATGTCCTTTCATACAGTGGGATTTCACTAAACGCTCACATTATTTGCAAAAAAAAATTGAAATTTAAAAGTCGTCTCTTCACGAGCCGACGAATCTACCATGCTCCGCTCGAGTCCGGATGAAACAACTCCTCAATCTTTATAGATGTCAGCTTTCTGGGATGTCAATTTGCAATACACGTTTAACGGTTCAGCTTAAATGCGAAAACACTATTCTATACAGTATTTACAAAAGGACAGACGAGCGCTACCTTCAGAGTGCAGGAGTCGAGCGTGTTTTTGCAAAAAAAAAAAAAAAAAAGCCAAATCTTTGGCATCATTCTGCTAAGGAGACATTCATAGTGAATCTCTCTGACGGTGCGCTGAAGTGCCAGCGCAACACAGGAAACACACTACGTTTTCAAATGCTTTTTCACAGCGATAGCTCTAGTATTCCTGTCAAAAAACCCGTGATTCATATGGATGCGGCAAATAAATTTCGACCTCAGCCAATGTCAAACAGGGACTTTTTCTCGCTAGCATCCAGTCTCGCCTAGTATATTACCGAAACACAAGTGTTATAAGTGGAATAAGTTGTGTGCATAAATTGAACAGGAACAGCAGTAGATCTTAATTACAAACGGTAATTACTGTTTGAATAAGCTTCAATGTTCTGCCACTCGTCATTTATCTATGGATAGTGGATATCGAATAAAAGTGACTTTGAATAATTTGTACAATCATTAATTACAGTAATTACTTTGTTTGGCAAGAATTTAACTTTGCAATTTATTCATTATGTCCTAAAACTGAACTTTATTCCACAGTATCGTCGCATGCTGTTGAACAACTTATATCGGGTATGAATGTCTTGCTGAAGCTGCGGGTCCTAATTAATTTCCTGGCTTAGTAACCATGAATAAAAATTAATTTTAGGCTGCAATGGCAAGCTATATATCATCGAAAATGTTTCGACAAGCAGAACTTAAAAACATATTATCGTACAGCTATCTCTCTAACTTGAGTATAACAAAGGTTAAACACCTATGACTTTTACTTGCCACACATACCACCACTACGGCCCATAAACAAACTCATGCATGTGGGAAACCTAGAGTAATATAAAAATATTTGTGGCATTGCGCTGATGTCATCTATACATCAGGAGGGAAGCAGGAGAACGCGCACTCAGCACCTCTTCTAACTGAATGCAATCGAAACCATTTATGAACTTTTGCCTGGCAAAAATACTGAAGCATATCCTAAAGCGGGAAAACGACGCCACCATGTGAAATTATGAGACTAATTTTACCACTTTCTGGATAATTCGGAGAGCATTCCTTTTAAACTATTACATATCATGGATAGAAAGATGCATAGGAGAGTGAAGTTCCGATGACAGTTAGGTCCTTCCTCATCTGAAATATTTCTCAATACTACGGCAGTACAGAAAGAATGTATTGCATAGAGTTCACCTACTTAGTTTCCCACGGATTCGGCACCTGCACATTTTCCCTCTGAAAAGCAACAATAGATGTTGTAGGTTAACATAGCAAAATAGCCCAAAACGGCAGTCCATTGTACTCTTCAGAGTGTGGATAATAGAGAACATTTCATGCAGGTAAACGAAATAGTCCGCCATGTTCCTTACAATATCTTGAAATACACAGATAAGGAATAAGCAAAATAATATTTTAGAAAACACTGAAACAGACGAAAGGGAGGTTTCAGCTGTATTATTACACGAACTGGAGGTTTTATTTTTGTTTGCCGTCTTTGAATGGCCCATCAGATAAGAATAATGTGCATTGAGTTGCCCTGCAAGTAATTCTAGAATTGCAGATGTGTTACTTTCACGCTTATCTCTGAAACACAGATATTGTCACGGCCTCCTGTTTGTAACCTGGGAACAATTCAACACGAGTGAGCTCCATAATTTTCCTATGCTATTTCAATTTCTGCACGTACATGTTGGTTGACGACAGAGGTTTAATAACAAAAACAGGCTCTGGGCAAGTGCGTTGTCGAAGGAGAGGACTCCAGATGTTTTGAATACCAGGTATTATTTACTGGCGTTGGCAGCGCTCTTAGCATGGTCACGTGCTCTTTCGACGACATCGAGAATCGCCTGCTTAGGCTAGGACAGAACACGGGCACTTAAGTTACGTAGTCTTATGCCATAACCCCTTAGTCATATCGCCTTGAAAAGCACATATATTTGTTGCCATTTTTTACTGCCAAATAGCTCAAAGGTTACTGGCGGCACACTCATAGGGCGTCCAACAGCATGTGCCAGACGATGGCTTCTAGAATCTCTGCCAAGCAAAATATTCTGAATGAAAGAAATATGCAGTTTCTATTAACCTGAATCACCAAGCCTTGTAGGTGGCCTTGGCCGCGGTGAATAATGCTCACCACATGCCCACTCACTGGATGAGGATTTGGTTATCCTGGTGTATTCATGGTCACACACTCATACAAGAATAGGTCAAATAAACCTTGCCCTTTGTTCTTTGAGGGCATCGGTTAACAACCATGGCAGCCCTGAGACTCTTACTCAGCAGAACGTGCCAACAATCAGGCTCAGGACCCGTTGCTGTTGAAACCTGATCCTTGCAACGTTCAACGATAAAACTTTACATAGCATAGCCTTCCTGTTAGAGGAACAATTAGACTTTAAGTAGGATATCATTAAGCCTAGTAACGCTTGTGTAGAGATCAAGATTGAGAGTATTGCTAGCTGCATGTAGGGTTAACTTTGCAGATTCTGTCGGCCACTCCTCCTCCGTATTGACAATTAAATATTTTATATGATCCACAAATCAGGCCCATGTCTAAGACCTGGTTGATGTTCATAGATAGAAGTTTAAATTCTCTCCTGCTGTCACCACCTGGAGTCCATATAGTAAACAAAGAGGAAAATTAATGGGGAAAATTAATGGGCAATGGGGAAAGTACAAACACAGTATACTGTTCTTATGGACGACTTCAATGTCATGGTAGGCAGAAAGCAAGTTGAAGACCATTTAGTGGGCAACTGCGGCCTTGAGTTAAGGAAAAGCAAAGAGGAGGTATTAGTTGAGTGCTGACCGCAATAACTTTCGAATATTGCATACTTTCTTCAGGAAACGGAAAAAACCTAATAAGGGAGACTAAGGATGAAATTTATTTCATACTCTGTTCTAACTCAGTAATTTTGCAGGATGTAGAGGTAAGCGGAAATATTGGATGCCGTGACCACAGGATGGCAAGGTCATAAATTAATCTGGATTTGAAGAGGAACGAAAGAGACTAGAGAGTAAGAAGTCAATAAACGAATTAGCAGTAAGGGGAAAAATAGAATTCAGGTTGTTACTGCAGAGTATATACTAATTGCTAACTGCAGAAGCGGACCTTAGCTGAGAAGCAATGAACAACAATTTCAGAGATATCATTACTGAGTACGTGGTAGAAGTAGGCGCTAGAACTGTTTGAGATGATACCGGTAAACTACATAAGGAGATGAAAGATTCGACTAAGAAACATCAAAGTATGAAAGCCCCCAAGCTAACAGACCAGGTAGAACTGGCAGAGATATCACAACAAATCAATAAGCGCAAGATGGCCGCTATAAGAAAATATAACATGAGCAATATTGAGCATGGTCTAAGAATGATTGTAGCCTGAAAGCGGTATAGAGGAAATTTGACATAGGCAAAATCAGATGTACGCACTGAGAGACAAGGCGGGCAATGTCATTACTAACATGGAGAAGATAATCAAGGTAGCCAATGATTTTTATAGGGAAGTTTACAGTAGCAAAAGTGCAGGATAAAAATGAAATTGGCTGTAGTGGAGAGCATTCAGATGTTCCACTAGCAAAGGACGAGGTTGATTGATTTATAAGAAGGGCAAGGCGCGGTAATTGTCTCACTTGTTTTCTGTGGACACCTCAACCGAGCCGTAAGGGAGGAGAGGAAGGTGGGAGTGAAGGTGGAAAGAAAGAAAGAGGAGCCGTAGGGGAAGGCTACGGAGTTTTTTAGACCACCTGGGGATCTGTAACGTGCGCTGACATCACACAGCACACGAACGCCTCTTCGTTTCGCCTCCATCGAAACGCAGCCGCCGAGGTCGGGTTCAAACCCAGATACTCTGGCACAGTAGTCGGGCGTCTTACCGCTGCACCACCCCGGCGGGGGAAGGACGAGGTTAAGAAAGCTTTAGAAGCTATGAAAAGGGGGAAAGCAGCCTGGGAGGAAAAGTAACTGCAGATCTGCTGAAGGACAAAGGGAAAGTGGACGCGAAAGCGGAAAGAGAGCTTACTAGCTCACTAAACTTTGATAATGACAACCAGCCGAGGCGACTGCAGATTCGATGTCTGAAAAGAATGAGGCCCTTTTTCGTTATAAAGTGCTTTTTCAAGGCACCTCTCTCACCGCATTGTACAGGTGTGCGTCCTTTGTGCTCAAGCCACAAGACGCGTGTATCAACTAGCCGGTATATGTTAAGATAAGTTAGGCAAGAACCATTAGCAGTCAAAAGCTAGACTTCAAATGTTGCAGGAAATGGTCCCATGCTGACAGCTACTCAAACGTCTAGTGGCACCAGTTTTCGCTTTTAATGTAGAAACATGTTCATGATACCAGGACAGAGCATGTTCTCTATAATGTGGCAAATATGCTTACTGGAGGGATATTTTTTTGTACTTTTACTGTTCTTACGTATTGCCAAATCAAGTGGTTGACAAGATAACCTTTCTTGCTTCTTTATATTGGTGTCAAAGCCAATTAAACATTTCTTAATTGGAAGCCGGCGCTCGCGTTGGGTCCCTTCTGTGTTGTGTGCTATGGAAACTGGTTCAGAGAACCCACTGACCCGAACCCTGACCCTCCTAGGTAGCAGAAAAAAGCTATTGCATCGTAGTTTAGAGCACCATAGTGAACTCGATTTTAGGATTCCTGTTGAAGAGGAATACAGCTGGCAACATTAAAAAAAATGCGCGGCTTTAACCGCAACGCAGAGCTATGGTATATATATTTACAAGAACTACAGATGAGACAGTCACGCAACCACATGTGTTTTGAAAGGAAGTAGGAATACTACTAGAAAATCTTGTCCCCTTTATCGCGCTGTAGATATGGAACATCGTTACCAACGATACCCCAACAACTGACCTTGTCGGGCTAGAAACTTGCCTCCACTAGGCACGCAGCATCTAATAGTATGATGTGTGCCTTATTTTTGAAAAACAAAAAAACAAAATACAGCGTCATTTCATTCGTTGAAAAGGGACGTTAATGAGGTGAGATATTGCAAGCTCTTTAGCCCACTGTTAATTTTTGCAAAGTATATATTAGGTGATCATTTATAGAATAAGATTCACTCTAGAGGTACCTTACAATTATTATTAGCTGAACTAACTGGCTCGAGGTATGTTTAAGAATTGTCAAAGGCTTTGGCTTGATTTTGCGGTGATATGAACGCTGCATTGTGACTTGGTCCGGCACGGGTGATAAGATATTGTTACTGACATTTCATTGCGTAGTGTTCCAGAAGAGAGTCAGAGAAGTGGGATTACGATGAAATTCGAGATTGGGGCGATAAGGGCTACAGGATCTGTGGAGTTTGCTAGCGGCTAAAGGGGCTCAGGAACGCAGAATTAAAAGCACGGGAGGGCGTATCATGAAGAAAGTTTGAATGGGTCCGTAATCACCACTACAATTGTGACAGTAGTGAGGTCAAGATGGCAGAACCCAAAGGCTGCCGTCATGGTGAGGAATGCGGCCTGCACGTGAGCAAATGAGAGGGATGTATCAACCGTACGATGGTCACCGATTTTTCTTTTTGCGGCCGCGGTAGCGCATCGTGAAGGCAGCAGGAGTACCCGCAGCGGCTACCACTGGAACTGCGAGTTAAAAGAAGGCTGAGTTAAAAGAAGGCTGAAGAGTTAACGCCAGAGTTAACTTTGGGTGAATGACGTCTCGGATTAAGGGTATAGTAACGTCCGCTGGCTGAGGGTTGAAGGTAACAGGGGTTACAGCCTACAACTCTTTGCGAACAGTTCTGATCAAGTTCGCCTGCTGGGACTGCCACTGTAGTGTTGAAAGATCCTGGCACGAGGACAATACAAGTATATTTAGCGAGAGGTTGAAGTTAGGAACAATGCCATGGCGTTTAGTTCGCTGAAATCACCTGCATACCTATAGTACGGAGTAAATCATCGTATAGTATTTGTGAAAAATCAGATTAATTGCGTCGTCAGCGATTGCCTTTAAGACGTGGCCCGCCTTCTCGAAGTCGGACTTGGAGGGGTCCACTCTGCGACGTAGAGCTAGGAGATCTTGTATATACGAGATATATGATTTGGTCAACGTCTGTGGTGTGGATACTAGCTTTTTTGTAGCGGTGAGCTTGCGTCCTGTTTGCTTGCAAAAGTGAATCTGTAGCTTTTGTTTGCAAATATCCTATGATGTCAGATATTGTTCGTGTGTCTCTAACCAGACACGCGCCGTAACGACCTAATAGAAAATTACATTCACAAGCATCAGGCTCGCATCACATCGGTTATGTTTTGACACGCTCGGAAATAATAATCCACTCTTCGACATCGACGTCATTGTTTCCGCAAAAGGTACCCGGATCACGGTGCTGCGCCATGGCGACAGTGGGCGGGGATTGTGCTAGTTTTGTCTTTGTATAAAGAGTCGCATCGGATGGCATGGTTTTAGCACTAAGCTTCTGGCCACTGCGAAGATCCGGTTTCTGGTATTGGATTAGTACCCAGCACCCCCACCAAAATTGTACGGTGAAGCACTCAGACCTAGCCGCAACAGTTCGCCTTCAGGGACACACCCATCGGACGGACCAAGTATATATTCAGCGCCGTCATTGCTCACCACACCAGACCTATAACTTTGTAGCCGCGAGACTGCACACCGTAATAATTTGTTGGTAATGAACTTCTCTATATAGAGTAAATTCGTATTCAGACCTAGATTTTAACGCACCTAATTAGAGGGAAAAAATCAGTGGAAATAATTAACTATGTTTCTGTTCTTCAGATAGCAAACAGTATAAGTGAGCAGTTACTAAGCATATTACACCATACTCACGGTTTTCTCTCTGTCGCGGAACGTCAGATTATGGTGCAGTTGTTCGCCCACTGTGGAAACGTATGAAGACACCCAGCATGCAGTTACTCCTCTCATCACTTTTTGACGATTTCCCAACAGAGCGACCACAGGACGTTCAGGATCTGAGAGTAGCTGGATATATTTGAAAACAAAATTGTTGCAAATTTCAGTTGCTGTTAAATGGTAAAGTTCGTATGACAATTAGTGACAATTATGCACTGCTATTTGTAATTAATTAAATGGTATTTTATTATGCCTACAAGACTTACATAGAAAGCACCGATCCACCTTTCTTTTGTTTCAGTTATTGTTATTTCCACGGTTTTTAATGGCAAAGTAATGAGTAAATTACTGGAATTTAGTACAGTGAAAACTGTACTACATTTAATGAAACCCGATTTAACGAAAGTCCCGATTTAACGAAGAGATCCCGATTCCCCCTCAGAAGCTCATATGGTCCAATGCTTTGAGGAAATCGAAATAACGAAACATATTTCGCTATTTATCTCGATTTAACGAACCTTTACTGAAAAATAAAGATGAAAAGGTCTATTTTTGGTATATTTTGCACAAAATGCTCAAGAATGTACTGACTGCGAGCTACCGTGGTAACATCGTGCAACAAATACGTCCCGCTTTTGCTAAACAGCGCGGTGCGAAAGGCGAGTTATATTGATTTCAATTCACGAGATTTCGCCAGCGGTAGAAAGCCGGCCCGTCGACCCGGTGTCGGCAGCGGTGTCGCATACTAACACCTGGAAGTTATGGTTGCTCTTAATCTGCTGAGATAGTTTGCCAGAACACATGAAGGAAGAACTCGCGAGAAATCCAGGCAGATGTTGCTTACAAACTGCAAGGAAGCAAAAATCAGCGACGTCTTTTCTGGGAAAGAAATTTAATCCCCTGGGACCTTTCGTTGCTACTTTTCATACTCGCTATCGGTGCCGGTGGTTGCGCGGGCCGCAATTTCATTGCAGCACCATAGCATAGTGGACAAGTTGGTATTGCATTTATAGATGACGTAACAGTACAGCTTCCCTGGGCCTTCGTTTAAGTTGGCTGTTACGTCCTTCCAAACATGATTTCATTTTGAGCGCATTTGCGCTTCGCAAATATGATGCCGCGCGGTACTTCCTCGGTGCCGCGACACCATATAATAATCGACTGTATCAGATTAAGTGATCGAGAAATGCCTCCCTCGATTTAGCGAAGTTCCCCATTTAACGAAATATTTCGCGGCTCCCCTCAACTTCGTTAAATCGAGTTTGAACTGTATACGCAAATATAAAACCAACATATAGAAGGCTCTGTTTGCATTCGAGGGCACACCTTTACTTTATGAACATCATCCTTTATTTGTATGTTTTTGAGCATTTTACATGTTATGTGTGTTTTGCGTGTAATAATTGAAGACGGACATAGATTCAATGCGAAGAAATGCCATTCCTCAGGATTCTCGGCCGCCTAGAAGGCGAACGCGGATTTGTATATGCTTCGATAAAATTGCGCTGGCTTATTTATACACCCGTAACAAGCAGAAAAACAAATATAACTAGCAATGATATCTTACTTACGCTGCGTTAACCACAATCCTCACATACTTAGCACGTCATTCGCAAATGTATCTAACCGCCAAAACATCTATTGGTCTAGCGTGATGAGGGTGACGCACTATTGATGGTGCTAATCGTGCTCTACCTGCCAGTTTTATAGAACAACCCCGTTCGTAAAATTTTGTTGACCCAGTGAGAGGTTATACATGGCACTGTGTTTTTGCAGAAGAATAGTTCCTTCATAAAAACGTTTTTACGTACCCAGCTTCTACCCTGCTTCCAAAAATAATCAATTGAGCCGTCATCAAAAACAATGTCTATCCGTCTTTTGGGACGCTCATATATTTTGCAGTTATTCGTATAACTATTTTTTTTTATTTCGCTAACTTGCCATAAGGCAAACTATAAAGAGTCGTGCAACTCGTTTTCTACCAGAAATTGGAGAAGGCTTTTGCTTTTAGCTTTGTCTGCTAGGCACTTTGCGAAATCCTCCTCCCTTGTCGCCGACAATCCCACTTTCTGAAGAGTCCGCGCCCTTGACGCCCTCTTTCCTGCCCAAGTCCACAGCAGGTGGCGAACATCCACCTCTGCAGTCGGCGTGGAACACTTCTGGCAGGTGGTCGGTCCTATGTCTTGAGAATCCCACCGGCACGTGACTGACGGGGTAAGGGCTCCCCAGCTGTTATTATTGTAAGGAATACCTCCTCCAAACTAGTTAAAGTATGAGGGAGGAGGTAAGTGCACGGCGGGATGAGGGTACGTGTACTTTTCCGCAAAGAGGATGCTAGGATGGGGATAACGGAGCGGGCATCAAAAGGTAGCTTGGGGGGGGGGGGGGGGGGGGCACGTATTG
>JAJIZL010024167.1:48908-63499 GCA_023969395.1 Amblyomma maculatum
TCAGTGTTTGTAATTTGGCATGTGCGGTTGTCAACGTTTATCTGCTCAGCGTTCTCAGCATTATCTTGTATGCAGTGTATCTAGAATTGTATGTTTGCTTTCTTATTAAGTGCATAGGTCTCCTTGGTTACGCGAAGTGTCTTTTTAACTATTATCAGTTGTTTTATGGCAGCTATGCAGTTTGTATAGATGTGGGTTTCTATTATGGACTCTATTTAATTCGTAGTCTGTATTGCATCGCGGATTGCATGAAGTTACATCACAAGCGGCTTCGGTGTTTTGTTTCGTATTCATTATGTACGTTTAGCTCTTCGTGAGTCGGGCTGGTAGCTGCTGTTCTGCTGCCATTTTCTTTAATTGAAGCATCTGTATCATAAAATACAGGTTTCTGGGAGTACATCAACCTTAGGGCGAGACGCCGGCTTATCTTTGAGACGTAGCTTAGTGGTTTTGTTTGTCGTAATAGTCGTGAAATCCCATGGAGGGGGGTTAGCTATTGCCGCGGTGTATGCCTTTTCACCGCATTTATCAAGGATGCCATGGGTATAACATATTTTCGTTTCATATTTCTTGCTGCCTCTCGCTGTTCAATGAGCTCTGTCAGTGTGTTGAGCTGCGCATATTCCTGAAGAACAAGAAGGAGGGTAAGTTTTGGTAAAACAGTGATTCGTATAACTGCGCCTTCATAATTGCGGTCTGGATTGGATGCCGCTTTAATTGAGGGAATTATTTCTGGAGCGTCTCCACAAAAAGAAAGAGTTTGACGAATGATTCACGTAATAATGCGTTCCAGTGAATGCGGAAAGTTTCCCTAGTGTAGGATGCGGCTTTTATTGGTGGCGGGAGCTGCAGCCTCAACTGAATACGCCTCCCGAATTCCCGTGAGGCTAATAGCTCTCCATGCAGACAATACGAATAACTTCGAAAACTTGTGGATCCAGGTCATAGCGTTGCGATCGAATAGACCAAAATTGTCTACCAAGGAAGCTTTCCATTAGGTCTGAAGCAATGAAAAAATTGAAGTCATCCGTCCATTCAGGCAGCCTGCATCCCAAAATTATGATAAGCCTAATTTTTATAATAAGGAGCAATTTATTAAGCTGGAATCCTTTCCTGCCTCAGGAGCCCCGTCCCGGGGTCAAGTGGACGGAAGCATTGAATTGCATGTGGTTGGTTGGTTGTACAACTTTTAATTCCATCGGAAATGGGCTTCCTCTTCCCCGCCCCTGGCACGCGTGCCGGGGAAGACAGGGGGTCGTGCGCCAGTGGATTAGAGGCTGGCAGGTAGCCCTTGGCTTGTTGCGGCCTCTTCCGCCAGATGGACGGTGCGGTGCTTGATCGCAGGGTCCGCGCTTCGCAGCAGGGTATCCCAGGCTTCTCTACTTGTAATATTTTGTCCTCTACCTGGAGATTGTGGGCACTCCTAAATTATGTGGTCGGGGGTCCCTCTCGCCCCACAGTGCTTGCACAAATCATTGTCCCTAAGGTCTGGTAGCGCCTGAAACGCCCAGACCGGGTTCATGAATGTATTAGTTTGTAGCCGCCTCCACGCGACAGCTTCTCTATTATTTAGTCTAACATCTGGCGGGGGTACCAGTCTACGTCCCAATTTATAATGGTCGATGATTTCCCCGTAATTTTGCAGACGCTCGTCGTATGCCCAGTGTTCGGGAGGCTCGACGGCTACCCGGAAGTAGAGAGCTCGGGCTAGCTAGTGAGCCGCCTCGTTACCAGGGACGGTAGCGTGAGCGAGTGTCCAAATTAACTGAATTTTTCTATACAGCGTTCTTTGGGTGAGAATTTTGGCCGCCTCCGGCAATATCCTCCCCTTCCCAAAATTTTGAATGGCAGTTTTGCTGTCGCTAATTATGAACTTGGCTTCCGTTCCTACTCAAGCTAGAACTATCGCAACTTCCTCCGCAGTCTCTATGTTGCGGCCTCTGATGGCTGCCGCGGATACCGGTGCCCCTCGGCCATCGACTATCGAAGCTACCACCGCACCTGTTCTGCCACTTGCCGCATCAACATAGACTACTTCCTTTGCTGCCATGTTCTTGAACCGTCGCTCTAAGCTTCGGCTCGTTTGGCCCTTCTTTCGACATTAAAGTCTGGATGCATATTTCTAAGGAAGGGGGGGACTACCAAGGCATTCCTGATTTCACTATTAATTGTGACTTTTGTTTGAACTGCTCTGATTGGGTTCAGACCTACTTTTGCAAGGATTACCCTGCCCGTCTCGGTCGTGCTTAGTCTCCCTAATTAGGAGACTCGCACTGCCTCCGTCAATTCTGCCCACGTGTTATGCACCCCGAATCCGAACAGGCGTTCGCTCGAGGTACCCATGGGCAGTCCTAGCGCCTTCTTAACGCATCTTCGAATCAGGCAGTCCAACTTCTCTTTTTCGCCGGCCTTGATGTCCAGGTAGGGCGCGGCGTAACTGATTCTGCTTATTACGCACGCCTGGATTAATTTTAGTAAATTTCTCTCCTTGAGGCCTCTTCCTTTGGTGGCAACCCTCCTCAAGAGCCCAATGGTTTGCATCGCATAACTTTCTAATTTTTTCAGGACTTCTCCGTTATGCCGTGGGATTGAATGACCATCCCCAAAATCCTGATCTGATCTACCTTTGGCACTAGTTTGCCCTCTACCTGAATATGAAACTCCCCGCTATTCTTGCAGCGAAGGTACTTTGGGTTATAAATGAACAACTCAGATTTATGCGGGGGGGCACGAAAGTCCCCTTTTCACCGCGTAATCGACAATGATTACGGTTGCTGCCTGCAGGCGTTCCTCCGTACTCGCATCGCTTCCATGGTTAATCCAGAGGTTGATATCGTCCGCATACATGCTAAATTTTAGCCCCTTGATTTGGTGTGAACGGATGTGACGTAATACCTAGAACAAACGTCTCTGGATATGGACACAAATCTTTAAATCTAGGTGAAAATTTACATCGATCTGTGAAGATATCTCCTAGCCCTAGGAACTAAAATATACGCTTACGGACAGTTTGTTCCTCAGAAGCACTCACGGTATTGCTAATAAGCCAAAACAGAGATTAGCTAGGGTGATGCCGTCAAGCTTCCACCTACTCCATTGAGATACCAGAGATAGAAGGGATTAGCGCTATGCTAATCCAATAACCAATCAAACCAAGCAGCGGCTAAGTAGCGATCTTGAATAATTGTACACCGTGCCATGCTATAGGGGGGTCTTCGCAAAAAGGAACAGAGCAGTAGCCATCAGATGACGAGGGCGCCTATGGCTACCAACTAATATACGCGTAGAGTGAATACGAAGACACCATGCCAGTGTGCAGTGGCGGCTTCACAATGGCATGCTTAAGGTTTTAAATGAGCAACAGAATCAACAGATGATTTCTATGGAGCATTGCATGATCACTGACGCTCCAAAAACGGGACAATATCTCTAATATATGTTCGAACTGAACTTTGGGCATAGCTTTTGCATTACACAGCACCTAAGAATATTTAAAGTGACCCCTTGCATTTTAAGGCTGCGATTCGGGCAATATATTGCTATTTATAACTTACTTTTGATCGAAACAAAGAAAAAGTGGTTGTAGCATGTGCATCCTTTTTTTTCGTCCTTTTCACCATTTTTCACCATAATTGGTAATGAATATCAGCCCTGGCGACAACGAAGAGCGCCGTGCTTGAATTTCCCCGTGCACGCGTTCCACTATAGGTGATTGAAGCACGAAAGGGCAACTTAAATTCATACTGCAGCCTGTTGAATCTGGAAGTAGCCGTTTCGGAATTCTATCGGGCCTAATCTCATTCAAAGATTTCTCGGGCATGTGCAATTACTCTAGATTCAGAGCCCAAGAATCACTCGATCGGTGTGGAAAGTGTTTCAGGACTTGCGAAAGCTGGTTTCAAGGAGGTGGCTTGGGATGGTGCCCGTTCATAAGAAACGATGTCCGAAACATTCGAAACATATTCAACAATCTAGTGGCGTTAAGTGCACGATTCAAGGCAGAAGGCGCCACATTCAAGTGCGAGCACGTACTCGCCTTTTAATCCGGCATGAGAAAGGACTGGACTCAATCAGAAATATTTTAAAGTTCTATAAAATCTCCCCAAGCGTCCCGATGTATTTAACCCATGTCTAGCAATTAGTACCTAATCCCACAAACTGATGAAGGAACGAAATATAGGAGCATCTTTACACGTTGTGATCGCAATTGCCCCCATAACCGACCTTTGCAAATATAGCTATTTCTTGTTTGATAACTTGTAAATAAAATCGAAATTTTGTTGTTGTTTTTGTTTCTTATTCTGCACGTCGAGCCTTATATAACCTCCCTGTTCTCAGCTACGTATTTTACAATCGATTTTGGTGACCTCCACCAGGGACTCATTCACGTGACCAGTGTTAAATATGAGTACTGGAGCCTCAGAGAAAGACTGTCCCGGCATCGACATCAGAATGAACACCGCTACATTCAACTACAAGTGTCCTTTGGCTTCACCACACTTCACATGTGTCATCTACTCGGCTAACGTTTTTTAGAGCGCAGCTCTTTGGCGTCCATTCCTGGGTTTCGCGTCGGCGTCGGCGTCGTCGTCGGCCTCGTAACCAGCTCCGCCCCCCTTTCATCCCCCCAGCGCTAGCAGCGACCGACTGATACCGCTGGATGCCGCTGACGCCGCTAGAGAGTCAAGATAACGTGACTGCATAGAACACCGTCGCCACCGTGCAGAAAGAGGAGGGGAGGGTCCCCCCCCCCTTTTCCTGTGTGGCGGATAGGGTGCTCTTCAGTTGCCGACGCGCCGGTTATTTCACGTAGGCCCCGGCACGTCGACGAATACGTGACCACCTTCCCACGGCTAGACCTGGTTCTTGGCGCTGCGGAAGCGAGGGTATCATATTGTTTGCGTCGGCATCGGCGGCGTTGTCCCTGAAACCAACTCCGCAGCTGGGGTTGACTCACTATCGGCGTCAGCATCAGTCAGTCGCTGCTTGCGCGCGCTTCTGCCCCCATAGTTTGCCGCTGGGTGTACACGCCGTCCCCCTCCCCCCTCTTCCTGCGAGTCTCCGGTTGTCAAAGCGCCGGCTCGAACTTAATTCCTTTCTTCGCTCCTCCTCCAATTGCGAAATTATCTGCCAGTTC
Organism: Amblyomma maculatum; assembly: GCA_023969395.1. NCBI lineage: Eukaryota > Metazoa > Arthropoda > Arachnida > Ixodida > Ixodidae > Amblyomma > Amblyomma maculatum. The sequence continues at coordinate 54,046 of JAJIZL010024167.1, forward strand.
TTTCTGAGCCATGAGCGACACGACCGGTGGAAGTCCTCCGTCTGCTGCTGCTGCTGCTAAACGAGCTGCCAGAGCAGAGGCCCAGTGCCGTCGCCGCCAGAATCCAGAGCAGTAAGCGAGGCTGAAGCAGAAGCTCATCGCCGCCGTCGAGAAGACCCTGCCGTTCGCACCGCCGAAGCGGAGGCTCATCGCCACCGTCGAGAGCAACCAGGTGTAAGCGAGGCTGAAGCAGAAGCTCATCGCCGCCGTCGAGAAGGGAGTCTTTGTTAAAGGAATACGTGTGAAAAAAAAAAAAAATCTGTGATAGCGCATACATGTGATGCTCGATTTCTTTGCCTCAATCTATCGAAAAGGTGAAACAGCTTATTTGCTGCGCTCAAATTTCGCATTAGGAAGTAACGTAATCGTCGGTAATTTGTTCTTTTTTTTTTCAGCTTCGGAGAGCAGGGCATTGCCTCTAGAGTTGTCATAAAATGATGCCTTTCTGATTTTCATTTTCCTATATAGATACAGTTCTACATTCTGGTTTTGTCCTTTGAATTAAACCGTAAATTAAAGCATGAATTAAAGCTCTTTAGGCGTGAAATGCTTTTAGCTCCCGTTGATGGCGGCCCTAATTGCGCGTCGAAATAAAACTCAGAGCCAACATCCGGGCACCGATTCTTCTTCATCAGTCACCGATTTTCCTTCAATCGGGCACCGAACCAGATTTCACGAGACGAGCTCGCTATCTCAGGCTTGCACGCCATCTTTAATATTGTGCTAAGGTGCCACAAACTGGCGAGAGGAACGTCGCCCGACGCCAGAGGTCTAGGCAGCAGCCATTCATAAAGCGTTCATGCATTTCGAAGTACGTCTCACTGTGTTTCCATCTCTTTTACCATGCGGTTGTATAGACGCTTGGGCAGCCTTCGAGCATGCTGCTTCTTATATGTTGTTTTCAGGCCAGCGTCTGTTCTTTCCGCGTACGCATCTGCATCATTCTGCATTTTAATGCCTCCATCGTCATATCTGCTTAAGCCGAGCAATGCAGCCTGGTGCAAGGAGAAGTAGGAAACGTCTTGCGGAAACAAATCATTTTGCGAGCAAGACTGCTCACCTCTACCGACAACGCCATGATTATGCAGCCGCTCATGAAAGTGACATGACTGCCACGGACCGTAACTGCCTACATAGGGGTGCAAATGGCAGGCAATCTCTTCGACTTGGGAAGAAAACCATACCATAAAGACTCTACGCTCTACCTACTTGGCGTACGAAGAGCTCGTGGTGTGTTGTGCACTTGACATATTTCAAGATCATCGCTAGTGTCATGTATAAACAATGTTCCATGACCGCAATCATTTCAGCTTACATCTATACTCGATTGCAGGAGAGGCAGCAATTGTCCACCTTCTATGTATGTTACCTGTTGTTGCAGGATTTTAATTTCTCCTTCTTTCATTCTTTCTCACATACTTCCTATAGTCTCCACTCCTTTTTGGCCATTGCGAATCAAGGTTTTTAGTATAGTGAATAAATACATTAGCTGCTCACTTTAAGTCATGCAGTTTTCTGTTACAGCGAGCTGCCCTCGAAGCCGAATTTATCTGTTTCCTCCTGGCCAAGACCGAGGTTAGCTCACCGGACCCGCGCCTTCTTATTTGAGTTGTTTACAGTTGTTCATTTTCACATCATCTATCAACACCACTTTCCAATGTAAAATTGCAATTAGCCGCATGAGTGGGCACGGCGCATCGACAATGGGCATGTTGCCTAACAGGCCCTTCTTCTGCCTTGTGCAGGTTCTACTGCTCAGTTTTGCCGGATCGCCAGGCATTTTCGAGGAACCAGCTGTCGACACGTGCTTCTGTCAACAGTTGCCGCTGATGACGCATCGTCCCCTGCACATCAACTTCATGACTGGAGCGCTACCGTCGACCTTCCACGTGACATCAACAGATCTTGCTTTAAAAGACGTCCCGCAAGAATTCCTCTTCAGTGGGCACGGCGCATCGACAATGGGCATGTTGCCTAACAGGCCCTTCTTCTGCCTTGTGCAGGTTTGTGGCTATTATTCTACCATTAAGAGCGACCACCTATTCCTTTTTGTTTTGCCGTGCCCACAAAAGTGCTTAGAAATTGCGTGTGATGCATATTGTGTGTGCGAATTATTGCTCTGTGGCGATGTCGAGTTGAATCCTGGCCCCGATAAACAAGGCACTCGGGAACTTTTGGAGAAATTGGTGGAAGGTCAGGATAAAATAACATCCGAGATAACAGCCCTTAGGGAACAGCAGGCTAATGTTCAAAAAACAGTCAATGATCTGTGCTCTAAATTTTTGGAATTTGAAAAACAAATAACACGTATAGACACCCTTGAAAACACTGTGCGTTCTCTTCAGAACAAGATTGACGACTTAGAAGATCGAAGTAGACGATCAAATCTGCTAGTGTTCGGAGTAAAAGAAGAATCCGATGAAAACGACGACGATCTTAAGCAAAAAGTACTTCAGGATATTTTTTCCGAGAAACTTGGAGTCTCATGTTCTTCTGTAGGAAGGATCCACAGGATTGGTAAGCCGAGGAAAACAAGACCTGTCATTGTCTTTTTTCAGGATTATAACGAAAAACAGAAAGTCTTGAAGAATGCGCCTAAACTTAAAGGCGAAGACATATCGCTGCAATGTGATTATTCTCGTAACACACTGAGAAAACGCAAGCTCTTGTGGGAAAGTGCCAAACAAGAAAAGAAAAACGGCAAAAAAGTAATTCTACTGAACGATAAGCTTCTTATGAATGGAACGCTGTACGCATGGGATGACGCCAAAAATGCACGAGTGAAGCTGCCAGGCCAGGCTTCCAGGCGAGAATCTGGCAGGTCAGATCATCAGAGCGGCTCGCAAACACCTTGACTTGCGGCTCCGAGTGATCACATATTCAGACTAATAAACCTTAATGCACGCAGTGTTCTAAACAAAACAGAAAAACTTGAGGCTATATTACTTGAATATGATCCGCACATAGCTGTAATTACGGAAACTTGGCTACGAGATGAGATTGATGCCACAGACGTTTTTCCACCCGGTTATCAAGTATTTCGTTGTGACAGGCCTTCTCGTGGGGGTGGGGTAGCGGTTCTTGTAAAAAACGGCTGTTGCGCTATTAATCTAAAGCAAATCGCTGGCCATGAAAGTATTTCTTTAAAAGCATCCTGTTGCGGTCAGTCTTTCCTAGTTTTTGCAGTTTATCGACCTCCAGATTCACCAGTAACATTTTTAAACGAACTTGCTGATCATATGTCTAGATTTAAGGGTGACAGGATTATATTGGCGGGAGACTTCAACCTGCCAGGAATCGACTGGGATTGCCCATCTCTTGTTTCAAGCTTTGGTGCACATGCGGATAAGTTATGTGACATAATGCTTTGTCATGACCTGCAACAAGTTATCAGAGAACCAACACGTGTGCAAGGCGATTCCGCGTCTGTGCTTGATCTTGTATTCTTGAGTCGTTCCACCCAGAATTTATCAGTATCAGTTGAATGCGGCTTGTCTGATCACAGTATGGTCCACATTTCATTTCCTGTGCGTGATATGAACAAAAATCCTATCGCTATAACAATTCCTTTCAAGGATTTTTCCCATGCAAATGATGAAAGTGTACTAGATTATTTTGAATATTGTCTTGACTTTTTTGATGAATCTGACGTTGTTGTATTATGGGAAAAGTTTAAAAAAATATGTTTCCACTGCATAGACAATTTTGTTCCGACGAAAATGAAGAAAATACGTAAAACAAATCCTTGGATAAATCGAAACATAGTGCATCTTACGAGGAAAATTAAACGGTTGAAATGGAGAGGAGCCTGCTTACCTATAATTCAAACTCTCAAATTGAACCTCACTGAAGAAATTCAGAAAGCAAAACGGTACTATTTTGAGCACACACTACCAGGATTTATTCATGACTCCCCTCAAAAGTTTTGAAATTATCTAGCAGAAAAGAAAAAGCCTATTAACCGTATTATACATGAGGGTGCAATTCTTGTTGACAAAACTAACATCGCTGAACACTTTAACAGACACTTCCATAGTGTATTTTCAATTCCAAATCCATGTAGATTGCGCAGTGATGCATTTTGTTTCCCTGATCCAGAAATTGTATCTTTGCAAGGATTAACTTCACTGTTGTTGAATCTCAAGACTAAATCTTCTCCTGGTCCGGATAAAATCCCCAACATCTTTCTGCGTCGTTATGCAGAAATTATTTCTAAATTTCTTGCAATAATATTTCGCACCTCATTTGCCACAGGAAGGCTACCTCCCGACTGGAGAGCAGCTTGCGTTGTGCCTGTTCCTAAAAAGGGTGACATGGCATTTGTTGCTAACTATCGTCCCATTTCACTCACTTCCACATGTTGTAAATTGGCAGAGCATATTTTAGCTAATTATATAACCAAATTTCTTGATGACAATGGTGTACTCTCTTCTGCTCAACATGGTTTTAGGAAAGGTTTATCCACTGTGACCCAACTAATATCGGTTATCCACAGCTTTGCAACAGTCCTTAACCGCTCAGGGCAGGTCGATGCCATTTTTTTAGATTTTCAAACAGCTATTGATGTTGTACCACATGCAAAACTAATCTATAAACTTGAACTAATTGGTCTACCTAAATTTGTAGTCACGTGGGTTTCGTCATATCTCACCAACCGTGTACAGTTTGTTAACGTTGATGGTTATCACTCAAATCCATTACCAGTTACTTCAGGCGTTCCACAAGGAAGTGTACTAGGGCCGTTGCTATTTCTCATTTATATAAATGATATCGTTACTGCCATATCTGAACCAGTCCAAATCAGGCTCTTTGCTGATGATTGCATTTTGTTCAACGAAATAAATAGCCCTAAAGATCAAATTCTCCTCAACTCTAACCTCCAGAAAATTCACACATGGTGCAGTAGTTGGGATATGCAGCTTAATGCCGCAAAATCTGTTTTTATGAAAATAACCAACAAAAAACTAGTACATTCATTTCCATACACCCTCCCATCGCATCCTCTTGTAGAAGTTACAGAATATAAATACCTTGGTGTTACCATAACTAACAATCTAAGTTGGAACAGTCATATTGCCAATACATGCTCATCCTCCTACAGAAAACTTGGCCTTCTTCGCCACAAACTTAAAAATGTCCCTGCCAAAGTAAAGCAGTTAGCCTACTACAGCCTCATCAGACCCAAACTAGAGTATGCTTGTACAGTCTGGGATCCTTACACCAAGAAGAATATTGGGGCATTGGAGGCTATCCAGCGGAAAGCCGTACGCTTCATATTTTCAAAGTACCGCACATCTGACTCTCCCTCCATTTTAATGAATGAGAACTCCATCCCACAATTGCAAATACGAAGAAAAATTCAGAGACTGAAGTATCTATTTTTGCTAAAAAACAACAAACTTGCTATGAGCCCTGAACCTTACCTTACGCCCCTTACAACACGTCCAACAAGACATCATCATGCACAATGTGTAACTCCGTATCAAGCCAAAATCAATGCATTTAAGTATTCTTTTTTCCCTCGTACTGTTGAAGAATGGAACAAGCTGCCTTCTGATGTAACAATGTCCATTGAATCTATTGATAAATTGCTGGCGTTCTAACCATAGTCGTGTTTTATATTGGTGTATATTTTCTTGTTAGTGTTCAACATGTCTTATCGTAATTTGCTTGTCACTGGTGTTTAGTATGTTAGTTTTGATGAATTCATATTTTATTGCATTGTATTCTTTTCGCCCCTCCTGCTAGGGCCCAGTTAGGGCCTGCAGTATTTGGTAAATAAATAAAAATAAATAAACCCGAGTGCTATAACGTCAGCGTGCCGCAGCTACCAGTGTCACAAAACCGGCACAGTTTTATTGAGTCAGCGCAATGCGAAGAAAGTCCGCGCGACATCTGCGTCGGGAGTTCCAGAACCTTGTAAGGACGTCTCTTTCTCCGCACGAGGAGAACTCGTAGCATTCTGCGCATCGGCGTCACCCCCCTAATCACCCAGAGGCGATAGTGACTCTCCCGACCGGAGAAGCAACCGGATCCCTCTAGAACGTTCGGTGGAAGCTGGCCAATGGTGATGCGCGTTTCGGCGGACGGAGGATACGACTGTGCAAGCGAAAGTTACGGGTTTGTGCGCGCCGGCGTAGGCTCGTTGTAACAGACAGACCCGTCACGCCCTGTTTATTCAGGTTGTGCCGCTTGAGACAGCCAGCCAGTGTAAGAGCGAGTCTTGCAGTGCTACTGCTCGGCTCCCGGGGTAAACCCGCTTTTCGGCAAACCTGCCAGATCTGCGAGGGAGTGGTGCTTCCTCCTCGCGAACAGAGGAAGCTGAAGGTTTCTCTAGACTTGTTTTCGAATACGACGCATCGGCGATAGGAATCGGTACGCAATCATTGCTTTAATATATAAGGTGTTAACCAAAGTGCGAAAATGAATAGAGAGCCTTTGGTGAGACGTAGATTTCAGTCTCCTTTAACAGAAGCGACGAGTTGATTGTCATTCATGGGCAAGTGTACTGGGGCCGCCGCGTGGTAGTGCCCAGCGAGGATAGAGCAGCAATGCTACACTTTCTGCGTGACACGCATTGGGGAACTGGCGCGATGAAAGCACTTGCGTGCTCAGTATTTTGGTACCCAGGTATGGATACAGACCTAAAGGGACATAAAGGTGCCGACCAATTGTCGTAAAATTGCAGCGTTAACGGTCCTATTTACGATGAAGGTGGTTGGTGGAGTGTCGAAAATAATTAGTATTAAGCCAGAGAGTCGTGAAGGGAAATAGGGATTAACTTGTACAAAGTAGTGCTTCAGTTGGGAGTATGAGAATGTAACACGACTTTAATGTCATGAAATTTGAGAACAATAGAGACGCTTGGTTTCCCTACTCCAAAAATTTAATATTTTTACTCTTAGTAATGAGTATTGGAAACAGACTTAGAGGCTGTATTACCCTTCAAGAAAGTCATATTGCGTTAGTTTTCAGATTATTTTTCAGCGTTTTGATAGAATGCGTTGTCTTTCTACTCATGAGACTTGATAAAAACACCGCTTCAACCTAGTGAAACCGAATAGGACCTGCAAAACATTTTGCACATAGGTGAAGTCTGAGAGATATCGTGACGTGCAATGCACTAATTGAGAGCGTGTTGCAGTTTAACACGCGAGATAACAGGCTGTGGAAATAGCTTCGAGGTCCTGTACTTACTTCCCCTGGAAGCTCGTAGGTTCAAATGCGGTCCATTCCGACAAGGCTTTCCCCTGAGCGGCGCCAGATGCTTCAGGTAGTATTTGCGGTTAGGTTTACCCATATTAGGGCTCTCACACAAAAACAGCAAGGTATACATGAGCTCTGCCTTTAAAGGCTTGACGCGATATATTTACCGTTCCGTCTCTGGAACCGGTTGTCGATCGTAGTTTTTAAGTATCCGTTTTGTTAGCCATTTATCCCATTTTATTGCCTCGGTGATATCGCGTATAGTCATTGTTAGCGTGCAATAATTAGCCACCTAGTTTTGAGTGTGGCAACCCGGCAGAAATAGCTACAAAGCCGCGCTTCATCCAAGCCATATTGGCGTTCGCGCGTGTCCTAACCGTAGCTTGTATTACTAATCGGCCAACCATCCCGAAAAGCTCGATTCCTATCTCGCCCTACACTCTCAAAGGAGAAGCTTGAGTTTATGCTCCTACCGGATTAAATGGATTCGTGACATGGCGCAGCCCTTGGCTACTCAGTACTCGGCCATGTCACCTGCAACCTATCATCTACCGGAGCTATCCTTGTCAGTTTTCGATTACAACGCCAATAATCTGCGAAATAAATTATCTCGTCGTACAGAGTGCACGTAAGCACAAACAGGGTTGTTGATAACGCGTAACAAATTCTATAAAGTTCACAAATGGTGTTACCCGCACGCAGGTTGCGGCAATTAGCTTGATATGCTGATTTCTCCCACCACCTGCAACCGATTCTCTTCGAACTGTGTTGTGCGCCCAGTGTCCCTTTCCACAATAAGTAATTTACGGTTGGCAACGGGCAGGTGATTCTTTTTCGTGCCTGACGTCGCACTTAGCGCCCTCAGTATTCGATGTTTCTCATGGTGGGTGACATACATAGGAAAAGCGCCAAAAGCCACTGCCACAAAGGAATGTTTTGTGTCAGTGCTGGTTGGGTCTTGTTTTATGTATGCCATAACGAAGCTTCTCATTTTCTCATCAAGGTGGAGAAGCGATATGAATAGTTACAGCTTGCCATATTTTGGACAGCGCCTTTCGGTACCATAGGATTCAGAGCTCTTCCATATATCGATCGTAGAGTACCCCACTTGAAAGATTTTCCTATGTTCAATACAAATCCACATTGACGTCTATCAGTAGCTTACCTGCATCGCTTTGTTGCCCCTGGGCAGAGTCAATGAAGGCCTAAAGCACGTCGGAGTGTTTGTGGGAACACAGTACTAACCTAGCAAAGTTACAGCAATATTGACCTTCACAAATATTCTGCATACGCATGCCGCAGTATAAGCCAATGTAGCAGCGACGTCGTGACAGGCTTCGCAGGACTGAATACAAAATGACTTTGCTCATACCTGTTTTATCATTTCCTTCTCGGTATCTGTGCTTGCTCTCGTTGGACGTCGGTCAGCTTCGCTGATATTGTGAGCTGGAATAAGCAACACTGCAGAGCGGAGTTATTTTAGGCCATTGCACGATCTCTCATTTAAAATCTCATATAACATCCGTCAACAAAAAATATGTTTAGAGTATCGAGCTTGATATTTGTTATGTATTTGAAATTTACTTTATATTCTGAATGGACTCATATCATTTTCGAAATGGTTTTCTCAAAGTGTTCGCAGTATACTCGAAATACATTTTAATATTCGTCACAAATACCACTTCTGACAGAACATTTTGAGCATTTTTCGAATGCGTGAATGAATATATGTGCATTTCTTGGTAATAAAATATTAGGTCCTATTTTGAATATTAAATTAATTATTCTAGTGTATACTAAAGCCTTGATCGATATTCGAAATATATATATATCTTATTTGTCACGAATACTATACGTGAAGTATGCTTCCGGCATATGTTCCAATACGCAAGAATATATCTGGAGATTTTGACGACGGCAATGAATTAAAAAAGCGCTTTTGAAAGTATGAAATTGTTTTTTCTGAAGTATAATTCAACGGACGTGTAGTCCTCAGAATCATATTTGCAGCACCTTACAAGCTGTCGTACTGAAGCGTAGTGCTTAAAGCATACATCGGTCAATCAACAGAAAACACGCTTTGTTTACTGCTTGGGCTCTCGTTTATAACACCACAGGCTGGCCTCCTGGTGGTGCATGTCAATGCGACATGCACCACCCGGAAGCCAGCCTGGCAAATTCATTGATAAAAGAGACCAGCAGTCATAAT
>JAJIZL010024167.1:73499-102511 GCA_023969395.1 Amblyomma maculatum
GTCACTTCGGGGACCTTAAACACAGTTGGCATAGTGTTCGGTGACTGTTGTGTGCGTGTCACCACACGACTGCCCCCTTGCCAGGGTACGGCCGTCATCCCGAAACAAAATCCTCCTCCTCCGGACATCCGGGAGGAGGCTGAGGTACCGGGGATGATGTATGAATGATGACGGGCAGATAGGTTATGTGAGACCTTGAGGTGCGGCGCCTTCTGGAGCCCAACTTCCCTCTCATCTGACAACGGTCGGTACCTGCAACACGTGGAGGGTCGGCCATGCGGTGGCCGCGATTTTAAGTGGCATCAACTGACCTATCGTCGTCCTTAGGGCGCCCGCCATTTTGGGTGTCTCCACATGCCATAGGATAGGGTGGACGTCATTTTGGATTCCTAGGATGTCGAGCCACCGTAGTGGACACTTTTTCGGGTTTAGAAAAATTTCTAATTTAAGCCCTTAGCAGTGACGTGATATATTCGCTATCTTTGATTTGGAGCCCCCTACACACTCGCAGAAAACGCCTAACGTGAGAAGAGCTTGCGCTCTTATACCGGGTGTCCCAACTAACTTGAACCAAGAAATACAAATAATACACTTCAGGTAGGTCAGTGAAACCAATTGCAATCAACAGCCAGCCTCTTTGCTCACTACAGGCGATTTTTTACTTGCAATTACTTAATTAGCTAATTATGTTAATTTTTCTAATTTAATAAATATCGGCTTTAGACCAAACATGTGAATTGGAAACTTGCAGAGCACCTTCAGAAACCCCCATTCCATTAATTGCGATAAAGAAAGTCTCACGTGTATTTTTTTTCTGGGCTCAAAAGAAAGCCCGCGATATACAAATAATACCACGTGACTAGTGCATTTGTGCGCCGCGGTTGTGGTGCTCTCAGTCGTGGTTTGAGCAAACGAAATTAGCTGCGGCCGTGTCGCCTTTGCCTCGTTAAAGCGGCAGGCCGATATGCCTGCGATGGCTTCTTCGCCCGCGTCCGACAGCCGGCCCACGTGATGGTGCAAGTAGCACCGAGAGCGGCGAGCCGACACCACCGGGATTCTAACAAACTCTCCTTCTCTCTCATCAGCGAACTTTACGGCAAACGGATGAGCGATAAGGTATCAGCCACTGAATCTGCGCAACACAGGCTTGGGTAAAGGGGCGAGATGACATCTGACTCGACCAAAATTAGCGCTGCACCTTCATTTGCCGGTTCTTTATCGTCATCCGCCTGTCGGGATGTAGGCTGCTGCGGTGCACAGGCCTGGCCAATATCGCGGTGACGACGGGCGAGCTCAGCTCGCTCCAACCATCGCCAACATTTCTGCCTGCCGCTGCAACGGGACCATGGGGTCACGGCCGCAGTTGATTTCGTTCGCTCAAACCACGACTGGGAACAACACGATCGCTGCGCTCAAATGCGCTAGTCACGTGGTATTATTTTTATTTCGCAGGCTTTCTTTTGAGCCCGGAAAAAAAGATACACGTGAGACTTTCTTTACCGCAATGAATGGAATGGGGGTTTCTGAAGGTGCTCTAAAACTTTCCAATTCACATTTTTGGTCTAAGGTGAATATTTATTAAATTAGAAAAATTAACATAATTAGCCAATTAACTAATTGCAAAACAAAAAATTGCATGTAGTGTGCAACGAGGCTGGCAGTTGATTGCAATTGGTTTCACTGACCTACCTCAAATGTATTATTTTGTATCCCTTGGTTCAAGTTAGTTGGGACACCCGGTATATACAGGTTCAACTATCCTTGAGCAAGTTTCACGAGCGCCTAATTTGCCAACTGCTGCAGCCGCAGTCGCAGCTGACGCTTCGATCTCGGCTCGCTAGCATTTGCATAGCGGTTCTATAGTTCGGCAGCCTGTGTGAAACTGCTGCGAGCTTTTTCTGTAGTGAGATGTCGTATATGTATGGCATATTTGCCCATCGTAAATGAAGATGCGGCACAGATGGAGCTTGATAAACAGCACGGTGTTCAGTTCACAGCGAGAAAGTGCTTTGCAGTTCGAATTTGATGAAGGCAACGATGATTACTGCCCAGTGCGGGAGTGCGTAGCAGATTTACACGAGGTGCGAGCTGTCGTGGCGATAGCATAGCTCTCGTATATGGTCAAGACGATGAAGCAAACGATGTTTGCTGCATAGCGCCACTGTTCGAGATCAAAATGGCACTGTTCATTGATCATCAAGTTTGGGCATGGGGGAGTAACAACACTCTAAACTTTTATCCAGTCATAATTTCCCACTCATAGCATAAATAATCAACCCTGTAGATCACATTTAAAGTTTGACTACATCTTGACACCTGAGTAATCAGTTGTTGCTACCTAGTTGTTGCTACCTAGTTGTTGCTACCTACTACCTAGACCCATCTGACCATGTTTCTAAGAACTAAGTGTGAACATTATTTGCTGCACAAATTAAATCACAAGGTCTTTTTTCTTCTTGTCGGCTCTTCTCTGGCAGCATTTCTGACAGTCTCGAGGAAGCAGCTGTGTTGTAGTTGAGATGGTTTGCCCTTTCTACTCAACAAAGTGAAAGGAACGCCCTTTTCATACGACGGTTTTTTGAGTTACAGTAGTTCTAGCGATTTTGTTGTTGTTAGCGGGCAGATATATTAGAGGGAGATACTGCGTAATAATTCGTTTTCCTAAGTGATTTCCGAAAAGTCGTTTAGTAATGCGCGAAGAGGCATTAAGGACGCAATATGCTTGTTCCTTAAACGCCACATGTTGCATGTTTTTACCTTCGCAGTTCGAGACGGGGCCTTCACTGGTATATATCGGTGCGGAAACAATTCATGTTATACTAAGATAGACAGTCGCACTGAAGAGACAGAGCGGCTCAATTATTTCTGGGAAAGGCCAGAAGCCCTGAGAATTGTTAAGCTTTGGATTTGTGTAAAATTTCGGAAAAACTACCCTTTTGCTTCAGTTCTTGTTCAGGTCTGAAATACGTGTTCTTGATATGTTCCGCCAGGAAACACAGACATATTCATTAAAGAAAATAGGGCGGTTATTTTAATAAACTGTAGAACAAATTCAGAGCATTAACCTGAGCTCCCCTAGAATGGAGGGCCTGCGTTTCCTATTGATTGACAACATGGTCGTCTTTGTTGACAACGTATGTCATAAGCTTTGTCTCCTTTTGGGGAGTCATGTATGGTATCCGTTCAACAAATGGATGCGAAAAATTGCTAAATGCCATAAGCAAAGCGCCTTTTGCACGTACCAATTAATGGCCCTAAAATACATACTAGGAAACAAATTCCACTCATGCAGTTAAGTCAGCTTAGGTATGCTTGTCGTAGGTGTTGCTTCATCTTCAATGAAACGAAGTGGCGTCCCTCTGTGGCCATTGGTTCGGCTGCTACGGCCTCTGGAGGTCGGCGAAAAAGTGCATTGGCGGCCGTCTGCGACACCTGCTTCCACCGACATGGCGCTCCCAATGTCGGCGACAAAGTAGCGCCCCTCTGCCTCGAAGTAATGTCCTTCCGCGACAACTGGTTCTGCCGCCATGGCCCTCCTTCCTCATTTTGGTTTCGAGGATCAAAGCTCGACGCTTCGAGTCCCTCACACATGTCGAGTCTTAGGTGGACTAATAATTATGTGCTGCATATCATACCAAAGTGTCTGTCCCAACAACATATCCTGTGCGCCAAACGGGCGGGCCACACTTTAGACAGCAATGATAGCGCTTATTAGCCCGCTCTCGGAACCTGCCCCGCTGTCATATATATATAGTGGAACAGCCGCATAAGGGCTAACTGCTGGACCGTCGGCCGTGCGTGCTTGAGGAGGGAAGAGAATATGGGACGTTGGCGTGCCCTCTCACGGCGCGGACTACTGTCGTTCGGTCAATTCTGTTCTCGTTCCTGACGGATGTTGCCTGCATAACACCTCTACCGGCACGTACCAAGCTGCAGCCTGAGATAATCCTCTTCCGTTTCCTGTGGAACGGAATGATAGATCAAATCGGAGGTCTGTGGTGAAGCAGCATCGGGCAAGGGAGGCCTTGGCCTCCCCGACCTGGGCATAGTAACCGCAGTGCTACACGCAGGGCTCCCCATCCGCAACAAGGCGTTCACACCAGCGAGGTTGCATAGTTTGCCCGTTCTGTGGTGGCAGTGAAGACTTGGTGCACATCTTTACACAAAGTCTTCTCCCAGCAGCCCTCCTTCGACGAGTGGCTACCTTGTTGAGTGTACCAGGAGTGCCGTATCAAACTGTCAGGTACCTCAACCCGTTAACCAGGCATGCTGTGAAACAGTTTGTGCTCTTGCTCGTTGAGTGCATGTACCAAGTCTGGTCTGCCAGGTGCGCCACTGCGTTTGCGCGCAGTGTTCCGGGACTTCATGAGGTGCTCGCACGAGTCCGCAGGGAGGTCTGGTTTCACCTAAGCCGTGAGCAGCGTCACCTCAGCCAGCAAGAGTTCATAGACACGTGGAGCAGGCCACCGATTATTTGCGAGGTTTCTGGGCGTACCATAAAAGTGTTAATATGAAGCACTTTAAGCTTACAGTTGTCCTTCAGGACATCTGAGGTCCAAAGAAGGTCCGGTCGCCCTTTGTTCGGCCTGCTGTCACTTCGGGGACCTTAAACACAGTTGGCATAGTGTTCGGTGACTGCTGTGTGCGTGTCACCACACGACTGCCCCCTTGCCAGGGTACGGCCGTCATCCCGAAACAAAATCCTCCTCCCCCCGAACATCCGGGAGGAGGGTGAGGTACCGGGGATGACGTATGAATTATGACGGGCAGATAGGTTATGTGAGACCTTGAGGTGCGGCGCCTTCTGGAGCCCAACCTCCTCCCATCTGACAACGGTACCTGCAACACGTGGAGGGTCGGTCATGCGGTGGCCGCGATTTTGAACGGCATCAACTGACTTATTGTCGACCTTAGTGCGCCCGCCATTTTGGGTGTCTCTACATGCCATAGGATAGGGTGTACGTCATTTTGGATTGCTAGGATGTCGACCCACCATAGTGAACACTTTTTCGGATTTAGAAAAATTTCTAGTTTAAGCCCATAGCAGTGACGTGATATATTCGCTATCTTTAATTTGGAGCCCCCTACACACTCGCACAAAACGCCTAACGTGAGAAGAGCTTGCGCACCTATATATGTATACAGGTTCAACTATCCTTGAGCAAGCTTCACGAGCGTTTAATTTGCCAACTGCTGCAGCCGCTGTCGCAGCTGTCACTTCGATCTCGGCTCGCTTGCATTTTCATAGCGGTTCTATAGTCTCGGCAGCCTGTGTGAAACTGCTGCGAGCTTTTTCTGTAGTGAGATGCCGCATGTGTATGGCATATTTGCCCATCTTAAATGAAGATGCGGCACAGATGGAGCTTGATGAACAGGACGGTGTTCAGTTCACAGCGAGAAAGTGCTTTGCAGTTCGAATTTGATGAAGGCAACGGTGATTACTGCCCAGTGCGGGAGTGCGTAGCAGATTTACACGAGATGCGAGCTGCTGCGGCGATAACTCTCATACATGGTCAAGACGATGAAGCAAACGATGTTTGCTGCATAGCGCGACTGTTCGAGATCAAAATTGCACTCTTCATTGATCCTCAAGTTTGGGCATGGGGGAGTAACAATACTCTAAACTTTTATCCAGTCATAATTTCCCACTCATAGCATTAATAATTAACCCTGTAGATCACACCTCAAATTTGACAACATCTTGACACCTGAGTAATCAGTTGTTGGTATACCTAGTTGTTGCTACATACTACCTAGACCCATCTGACCATGTTTCTAACAACTAAAAGTGAACATAATTTGCTGCACTAATTAAATCACAACGTCTTTTTTCTTCTTGTCGGCTCCTCTCTGGCAGCATTTCTGACAGTCTCGAGGAAGCAGCTGTGCTGTAGTTGAGATGGTTTGCCCTTTCTACTGAAAAAAGTGAAAGGAACGCCCTTTTCATACGACGGTTTTTTGAGTTACATTAGTTCTAGCGATTATGTTGCTGTTAGCGAGCAGATATATTAGAGGAAGATAGTGCGTAATAATTCGTTTTCCTAAGTGATTTCCGAAAAAACGTTTGGTAATGCGTGATGAGGCATTAAGGACGCAATATGCTTGTTCCTTAAACGCCACATGTTGCATGTTTTGACCTTCGCAGTTCGAAACGGGGCCTTCACTGGTATATATCGGTGCGGAAACAATTCATTTTATACTAAGATAGACAGTCGCACTGAAGAGACAGAGCGGCTCAATTATTTCTGGTAAAGGCCAGAAGCCCTGAGAATTGTTTAGCTTTGCATTTGTTTAAAATTTCGGAAAAACTACGCTTTTGGTTCAGTTCTTGTTCAGGTCTGAAATACGTGTTCTTGATATGTACCGCCAGGAAACACAGATATATTCATTAAAAAAGATAGGGCGGTTATTGTAATGAACTGTAGAACAATTTCAGGACCTTAACCTGAGCTCGCCTAGCATGGAGGACCTGCGTTTCCTATTGATTGACAACATGGTCGTCTTTGTTGACAACGTCTCATAAGCTTTGTCTCATTTTGGGGAGTCATGTATGGTATCCGTTCAACAAATGGATGCGAAAAATTGCGAAGTGCCAGAAACAAAGCGCCTTTTGCACGTAACAATGGTCCTAGAATACATACTAGGAAACAAATTCCATTCATGCAGTTAAGTCAGCTTAGGTATGCTTGTTGTAGGTGTTGCTTCACCTTCTTCAATTCAACGAAGTTGCGTCCCACTGTGGCCATTGGTTCGGCTGCTACGGCCCTCTGGAGGTCGGCGAAAAAGTGCTTTGGCGGCCGTCTGCGACCCCTGGTTCCACCGACATGGCGCTACCAATATCGGCGACAAAGTAGCGCCCCTCTGCCTCGAAGTAACGTCCTTCCGCGACAACTGGTTCTGCCGCCATGGCCCTCCGTCCTCATTTTAGTTTTTAGGACCAAATCTTGTCGCTTCAAGTCCCTCACACATGTCGAGTCTTAGCTGGACTAATACTTTTGTGCTGCATATCATACGAAAGTGCCTGTCCCAACAACATATTCTGTGCGCCAAACAGGCGGGCCACAATTTTGATAGCAATGATTGCGCTCAGTGGCCCGCTCTCGGCACCTGCCCAGCTGTCATATATATATATAGTGGAACAGCCGCATAAGGGCTAACTGCTGGACCGTCGGCCGTGCGTGCTTGAGGAGGGAAGAGAATATGGGACGTTGGCGTGCCCTCTCACGGCGCGGGCTACTGTCGTTCGGTCAATTCTGTTCTCGTTGCTGATGTATGTTGCCTGCATAACACCTCTGCCGGCACGTAACAAGCTGCAGCCTGAGAGAATCCTCTTCCGAGAAACAGCCACGGGGCAAGGGAGGCTTTGGCCTCCCCGACCTGGGCACAGTAACCGCAGTGTTACACGCAGGGCCCCCCATCCGCAGCAAGGCGCT
This sequence comes from Amblyomma maculatum, assembly GCA_023969395.1. NCBI lineage: Eukaryota > Metazoa > Arthropoda > Arachnida > Ixodida > Ixodidae > Amblyomma > Amblyomma maculatum. The sequence goes on from JAJIZL010024167.1 coordinate 80,933, forward strand.
CACACGAGCGAGCTTGCATCCAGTTTGCCCGTTCTGTGGTGGTCGTGAAGACTTGGTGCACATTTTTACACAATGTCTTCTCCCAGCAGCCCTCCTTCGACGGGTGGCTACCTTGTTTAGTGTTCCAGGAGTGCCGTATCAAACTGTCAGGTACCTCAACCCGTTAACCAGGCATGCTGTGAAACAGTTTGTGCTCTTGATCGTTGAGTGCATGTACCAAGTCTGGTCTGCCAGGTGCGCAGCTGTGTTGGCGCGCAGTGTTCCGGGCCTTCATGAGGTTCTCGCAAGAGTCCGCTGGGAGGTCTGGTTTCACCTAAGCCGTGATGCAGCGTCACCTCAGCGAGCAAGAGTTCATAGACACGTGGCCACCGATTATTTGCGATGTTTCTGGGCGTACCATAAAAGTGTTAATATGAAGCACTTTAAGGTTACAGTTGTCCTTCAGGACATCTGGGGTGTAAAGAAGGTCCGGTCGCCCTTTGTTCGGCCTGCTGTCACTTCGGGGACCTTAAACACAGTTGGCATTGTGTTCGGTGACTGCTGTGTGCGTGTCACCACACGACTGCCCCCTTGCCAGGGTACGGCCGTCATCCCGAAACAATATCCTCCTCCCCCCGGACATTCGGGAGGAGGTTGAGGTACCGGGAATGATGTATGAATGATGACGGGCAGATAGGTTATGTGAGACCTTGAGGTGCGGCGCCTTCTGGAGCTCAACCTCCTCCCATCTGAGAACGGTACCTGCAACACGTGGAGGGTCGGTCATGCGGTGGCCGCAATTTTGAGAGGCATCAACTGACCTATTGTCGTCCTTATGGCGCCCGCCATTTTGGGTGTCTCCACATGCCATAGGATAGGGTGGACGTCATTTTGGATTGCTAGGATGTTCGAGCCACCATAGTGAACACTTTTCCGGATTTAGAAACATTTTTAGTTTAAGCCCTTAGCAGTGACGTGATATATTCGCTATCTTTAATTCGGAGCCCCACACACTCGCAGAAATCGCCTAACGTGAGAAGAGCTTCTCTTATATATGCAGGTTCAACTATACTTAAGCAAGTTTCACGAGTGTTTAGTTTACCAACTGCTGCAGCCGCAATCGCAACTGTCGCTTCGATCTCGGCACGCTTGCATTTGCTTAGCGGTTCTATAGTCTCGGCAGCCTGTGTGAAACTGCTTCGAGCTTTTTCTGTAGTGAGATGCCGTATATGTATGGCATATTTGCCCATCGTAAATGAAGATGCGGCACAGATGGAGCTTGATAAACAGGACGGTGTTCAGTTCACAGCGAGAAAGTGCTTTGCAGTTCGAATTTGATGAAGGCAACGATGATTACTGCCCAGTGCGGGAGTGCGTAGCAGATTTACACGAGGTGCGAGCTGCTGCGGCGATAGCATAGCTCTCGTACATGGTCAAGACGATGAAGCAAACGATGTTTGTTGCATATCGCGACTGTTCGAGATCAAAATTGCACTGTTCATTGATCATCAAGTTTGGGCATGGGGAAGTAACAATACTCTAAACTTTTATCCATTCATAATTTCCCACTCATAGCATAAATAATCAGCCCTGTAGATCCCTCTTAAAGTTTGACTACATCTTGACACCTGAGTAATCAGTTGTTGCTACCTAGTTGTTGCTACCTACTACCTAGACCCATCTGACCATGTTTCTAAGAACTAAATGTGAACATAATTTGCTGCACTAATTAAATCACAACGTCTTTTTTCTTCTTGTCGGCTCCTCTCTGGCAGCATTTCTGACAGTCTCGAGGAAGCAGCTGTGCTGTAGTTGAGGTGGTTTGCCCTTTCTACTGAACAAAGTGAAAGGAACGCCCTTTTCATACGACGATATTTTGAGTTCTAGCAATTTTGTTGCTGTTAGCGGGCAGATATATTAGAGGGAGATACTGCGTAATAATTCGTTTTCCTAAGTGATTTCCGAAAAGACGTTTGTTAATGCGCGATGAGGCATTAAGGACGCAATATGCTTGTTCTTTAAACGCCACATGTTGCATGTTTTGACCTTCGCAGTTCGAAACGGGGCCTTCACTGACATATATCGGTGCGCAAACAATTCGTTTTATACTAAGATAGACAGTCGCACTGAAGAGACAGAGCGGCTCAATTATTTCTAGTAAAGGCCAGAAGCCCTGAGAATTGTTTAGCTTTGAATTTGTTTAAAATTCAGGAAAAACTACGCTTTTGGTTCAGTTCTTGTTCAGGTCTAAAATATGTGTTCTTGATATGTTCCGCCAGGAATCACAGACATATTCATTAAAGAAGATAGGGCGGTTATTGTAATGAACTGTAGAATAAATTCAGGACCTTGACTTGAGCTGCCCTAGCATGGAGGGCCTGCGTTTCGTATTGACAACATGGTCGTCTTTGTTGACAACGTATCTCATAAGCTTTGTCTCATTTTGGGAAGTCATGTATGGTATCCGTTCGACAAATGGATGCGAAAAATTGCGAAGTGTCAGAAACAAAGCGCCTTTTGCACGTACCAATGGCCCTAGTATACAGACTAGGAAACAAATTCCACTCATGCAATTAAGTCAGCTTAGGTATGTTTGCTGTAGGTGTTGCTTCACCTTCTTCAATGCAACGAAGTGGCGTCCCTCTGTGGCCACTAGTTCGGCTGCTACGGTCTCTGGAGGTCGGCGAAAAAGCGCAATGGCGGCCGTCTGCGACCCCGGTTCCACCGACATAGCGCTCCCAATGTCGGCGACAAAGTAGCGCCCTTCTGCCTCGAAGTAACGTTCTTCCGCGACAACTGGTTCTGCCGCCAACGCCCTCCGTCTTCATTTTGGTTTCGAGGACCAAATCTTGCCGCTTTGAGTCCCTCACACATGTCGAGTCTTAGCTGGACTAATAATTATGTGCTGCATATCATACCAAAGTGCCTGTCCCAACAACATATTCAGTGCGCCAAACGGGCGGGCCACAATTTTGACATAATTTCCAATTTGTCAAAATTTGTCATAATTTCCGACTCATAGCATATATAATCAACCCTGTCGATGACACTTAAAGTTTGACTATATCTTGACAGATGAGTAATCAGTTGTTGCTGCCTAGTTGTTGCTACCTACTACCTAGACCAATCTCACCATGTTTCTGATCACGTACCTGTATTTGCTCACGCTACTGAGGCTGACTGCACAGCAAGAGTGTCTGGTCATTTTCTTCTGAAATAATTACAAATAAACTAGTTGACTCTATACTCAGCTATCTGAATTCCTGTTTAGAGCAATATATAAATTCAAGTTATGAAAATGAGGTTCGCAAGCATTTTCTTTTAATCTTGGCGCAGATTTAAAATGTTCCAATTCTTCACATAACTGCCACAATTATCTGAATTTACGCAAAGCAGTGACACCTGCTGAATTAGGTAGGGAAATAGATGTGCAACATGGGCTGTCGTGGGAGAAAAGGAAGCGCGACACAAACAGGTCGAAGACGAGAAGTGGACAGGACGAGCGGTAACTAACAATAGAGGTGTACTGGAAGACACTCGTAATAGAAAAAGGGGGGTCTGCGCGTCACATGGACGAAAAAAAGGAAAAGGAAGAAGTTAACAAGCAAAGATGTCTGCCGTCGAAGGTAAGCGAGATAACCACGTGCACACAACAGAAAAGCGCAAAACCGCAGGCGTGGCAGGTTGATTAAAAACCGGGTCTCTTAATCTAAAAGAGCAACACAAGATTCAGTTGTTAACTACCGCTCATCCTGTCCACTTTACGTCTTCGTCTTGTTTGTGTCGTGATTCCTTTTCTCCCACAACTATGTCGAACCAACTGGCCCAAAATGTCCCCCTGTCGAACATACACAGAAGCAGAAATATTAGGAACTGATGTTCGTGGCCTCAAAAGCTTGATGTTAACAGTAAAAAATAAGTTACATTCAACTGAATACACATTAAAATTTTATCTCTATTTCCGACGAAGTGACAAACACAAACAAAACTATCTGCAACAGTAATGCTATGAAAGGGAATCTATCCACAGAAGTCACAGAAGAGAGATTTCAAGCATCCTATTGATGTCATCGTACTGGTTCCACACAGACCAGATTCCAGAGTCAGTTTATGCTGAACAATAAAGCAATACACTGGCGCTTGACTCCGCTATGTTATCGTACTCTATTTAATGAATAACTTTTATGAAATTTAATGAATAAACTTTTATGAAAACGAAAGCGATATTTTGTAAGTACATTCTACTCACAAATAGACACCGGTAAAGTTAGATTCGTAACCAGGTTTTTCTCAAAAATATTTGAAAACAGCAGCCAGTGTTTTTACTCTGAGCACTCTGCCAAGCCGTTTTCCTCTAATCTTCTCTTGGCTCAAAATGATAGCTGTTTCGAGTTTGGATGGTTACGACGTACCAACACATGTTGAAACGATCAAATGGATTCGGTTCGTGTGACGATAATAAGACGATTGACTGCTCTTGTGCGAATAAGTTCCCTATCAAAGCTGCTGCTATTCCTGTTTTCAGAAACATGCAGTGTAAAAGTTTGCTGTTCTTGTAGAATGAAACTTTTTTCTTTTCTTGATTGGTGCTTCACTCTGGAGGATACTAACACTATTTTCTGAGAAATTCTTATCCCTGTCATCTAGGCCATACTTTTGCTCGTTCTGCCACAGCGAAGTTTTTCATCTTTCGAGTACGACAGATGGGTAGAATCCTTCGATGCAATGAATATTAAACTCCAAGGATCGAAGCTTCGAAGCTTCTTTCTTGCGTTTCTCTTCGCGCCTTTGGTTGACTCCTGGCTCCGAACTCTAAACGTATTATCTATAAGCACACACACAATTATAACAAGCTTATCTTGAAACAGACTGTAAATAAGCTATGTATAGTTGGCGTAATAAATTATTCACCGCAGTAATCATAGCAGTGCTGATGTTTCAGGCTTCTCTGCTTCTGTAATTTATTGTCTATCATACTGAAAGTAAGTTTTTCGATTTGATGAAAAATAATTCAATCAATCAATCAATCAACGTTTTATTTCCAAGCAGAAATACACATAAAAATATGCTGGTCAATCTAAGCACGCAGTGCTTATGAGATGATCAGGTAGCCAGTGTTGTATGTTTTACAGGAAATAAATTATTGCAAATTCAGAAACAATTCATCAACAAGGGAAGGAAAAATAACGCACACACGAACACGACAATCACACCAAGTTTCTCAATACAGGCAAATAAAAAAAAAAAGAAAGCCGTGTGAAAACTTCACAATACAATACAAAGATGAACACCATTTTCTTATGTTTTTCAGCATTTTAATCCGTGATTTTGATCCATACAATGCTTCACTTAGTTCATTAAACGTTTCCGGTACGTAATAATTTCTGGCTTTTTTTTCCAAAGTTAGTGAATACCCTCGGTTTAATGTATCTCTCAGTTTTCCGCAATGATACATCTTTTTTTACTAATGTTTTAAATGCGTTTGGATAGTAATAGCGGGTCAGCGCAGCATAATTGAATAGCTCGTGTACAGGAAGTATTTCTAGCATGCGGTATTTTTCTTCCGTCTCTGCTTGTTCCAGTTCTGTTCCATAGGTTATGCTGTTGACAATTCTTCTAACTACACAGTGAATAGTTTTTTTTTATAATCAGAACGTGTACCATATAAAGTGATACCGTATGCAATTGCTGATTCGGCTAAAGCCTCATACACAGTTCTTCTAATGATGACAGCACTTTTTCCTCGTAGGCAATACATCATTGGCGCAACAGCCCCAGCTTTCCGCGAACGTATGCGACATAATTGTTCCAGAAAAATTCTGATCAAATAAGATTCCTAAATACTTAACAACTGGGTCAGAACTGTAATGGGTGGCAAAAGCATATGTTACAATTAGAGTTATGCAAATATATGTTCCTATTTCACAAAATCGTCTTATAAGCATTCCTGAAACACATCAGTTTCGTTTTTTTTGGTGTTTATGAAAAATGCATTCTGTGAGAACCACTCTACGATCGCTGACATGTCCTCTTCAAAACTGATGTCTCGTGTGAACATCACGAATTTCAAGAGCAATTCTAGTCTCATCAGCGTACTGAAAATATTTTGACTTCAGGGCTAGCAGGCCGTGATCAAAAACATGTATGTTAAATAGTGTTGGGCCTGGTGTGCTTCCTTGCCGCACACCAAACTTCATTATATGGAGTTCACTGCAGCTGTCCTCTATTTTTACGCACTGCAGTTGGTCAGAAAAATAATTTAGAAAAAATTGATAAAAGCGTCTTCTCAAACCTAGTTTCACTAGCTTCTTTAGCAATACAGTATGGTCTACCACGTCAAATGCCTTTGTTAAGTCTAGTAATAGAGCTAAACCTGCATTATTGTTTTCTATTGCGGTGCTTACATAATCAGAATTCTTCTAGCAATAAAGTTGTGTTTTTATGTTTTGTGAACCCGTATTGCGCCGTGTCATTCAGGGAATACTTTTCGCAAAATGACAGCTATAAAGACTCAATATACTTTTCCAGCATGTGTGAAAGTGCTGGTAATATCGCGATCGGTCCGTAGTTTGCACAGTCATTTCTCTTACCATTTTTGTAAACTGGCCTCACAATTGAAATTTTCAACTCCTTAGGCATTATACCTGTCTCAAATATTTCGTTCAGTATCTTTAGAAACACCTGTTTGATTGTATCGAAGTTCAAGTATAAATCTCGAGTGCGAATGTTATCAAATCCTGCTGGCTTAAACTTTTTCCTGCTTCTTATTATAACCCACAAATCCCCTTCCGACATCTCCGGGAAATATGCAAAGTGCGCGCATGCGCGTTTCGGCTTATATTCGAACTGTTGGTCGCCTGCGTTGCTCTCAGCTACTCCGCTGCAGCGATAATAAAAGTTACATTAAGCTTATCACACAGCTTCTGAGAGTTTTCTGTTAGAAAATTTCGTTTGACAGCATCATCGACACAACCTCCTTTGGTTCTGTCCATGAATTTATTCGCTATAGCCCATTCAAACAGCGCACATGCGCAATGTCAAAAACATGCGTCAAACCCAGACGTACTTATCAGGTTAAAATCAATTTCAAATCTACATGGTTGTGCAATGAGCCTTTAACCTTTGTGAAGTAGGCTCATTTCTCTGGCTGATAACGACACGGATGGTGGGCTGACACACCCGTCTGTTTTTCTGATGACATGGAAAGCTTCAGCCAGCTCTCTTGTGCGCCGGTCATTATGCGCAAACAACGCTTCTGTATCTACAAAAAATGGAACACATTTACATGAAAAGCAATGTTTGGCTAGGTTTGTGGCTTGTTTGTCTAATGCATTACAGTGCTCCTTGAGCCTAACGTTGATACAGCACACCATCCGTGTCTTTATCAGCCAGAGAAATGAGCCTACTTCACAAAGGTTAAAGGCTCATTGCACACGCATGTCGATTTGAAATTGATTTTATCCTGATAAGTACGTCTGGGTTTGACGCATGTTTTTGACATTGCGCATGTGCGCTGACTGAGTAGAGTATATATTGATCTGTGTTTTTCCTAATAAAGACAGTTGTAAGTTCAGCGTCGTCATTGTGTACCTCCTTCCACTCGTCTCTGTACTTCTGCGCTGCTGCCTAAAAATGTTTTTCTTTCATGTCATTTTTGCGGCATGCATCATGTACTGTAGAAGAACGGCTGATTGTGCGAGTTGGTGAACCATGCTGGACAGTAATACAAGTGCGCAACAAAGACGAGACAGATGATCTATTCTTCTAAAAAATTAGTTGTCAGTTCTGCGCCGTCGTTGTCCACTTCTCCTCTTTGTCTCGTCTTTGTTGCGCACTTATATTACTGTCCATCATGCATCATGTATTTTCTTTTTTCTGGCCTTAACTTTGCTGTTACTGCGTTTCGTAATATTCAAAATTCCGCTCAGTATTTTTCATTGCCAGGTTCCTTTCTTCATTTTGGCCATGCTCTGTCTTTTTGAAAGCACAACTCAACAATTTCACGCGTAATCAATTTTTGTTAAGGGTTCCTTTGCTTAATCACTACGATTTTAGTAGATTTTGCATATATAGTCTTGAAAGTTTCGATAAGCTTGGAGTACAAGCTCACATGGTCTAAAACTAAAAGTGCATTCCCGTCAGTTTCCCTGATGTACTTGTCAACTTTTTGGTTTATCTATAATCTGTTTATTTATTTTAGTACCACAGTCCACATTGCCCTTATAAGACATATAACTACGAGAGTCGGAAAGTAATTACCAGCTAGTTCGACCACAATTACACTGCTTTTTCCCTCGGATGACAATGTGATCAAACATGACTTTGTTATCTTCGAGCCTAAGTATTCTTCTCTTGTGCACCCGATAATTTCATTTAAGAGTCCATATTCTGGTAGTAAATTAAGGTAGTCTGTCACAACTTTCTTTGATACGTTCATTGTGTCGATATTTAGATCCTCAACCAATATAAGCTGCTGCTCATTCATTTACTTCTTTAAGAGACAATTTAGCTCATCTAAAAACAGATCTTTTGTTCATGCTTGGTGGTCTGTACATCGCACATATGGTGTACATAAAGTCTATTTTACTTATGGTGACAAGAATTACTTCTGCATAATTGAATGTTGTCCTGACCTTATGAACCACCCAGTTCTTTTACATATATGAGCATTCTTCCGCCATTTCGAGTTGCCCTGTATAAAGCAATTTGAGAGTACTTAGCGTATACCTCTTCAGCCTACTTTCATCCAGATTGATCTCTATAATCCCTATTACGTCAATGTTCACGAGCCTCGTGTTTAAATACGCTCACAACTGCTTCCAGTTCTTTTTTATGCTCCGCACAGTTACACGTATTTGTGATGATGTTCATCGTGTGTTCGTGTGCACGGGTTACTCGAGAAAAAGTGAAGTGCGGCCGCGTGAGGGGCGTGCCAGGGTGCGGGAGTTTGTTCGAGGCAGGAGGACGGTAAGGACGTTCCTGGCGTTTGAACTGGGCCAGGCGGGATAGGCTGGCTCGCCAGCACCGGCCGGGCACTTGGTCCGGGGTCTGGAGCCACACAGAACTTCGCCATCCTACGGACAACTCCCGGCGGCATCTCGACTGCACCATCAAGCCTGACCGCCGCACTTGGACCGCCGCACTTGTGCCGCTACACTGGTGCTGTTGCAGTACTCGGCATGGCCCACCGCAGTACCTAGTACCGAGCAGAGCACTGGGACGAGGGGCGTAGTCCGCCGCGCGACCGGGTACTCGGACGCCTCGGCATGAACAGGGCCCGCGTCATACCCCGGCCGCCGGTCTCTGTCGCCTCAAGCGGACTTCGAGCATCGTCGGAATCCCCTGCACCGGTGTATAGTCCACGACCGGACTAAACAGAAGTAGGACCTTTTTTGGACATGTCTCATTAGACATTAAGCTAGGCTGATTGCGTGTGTGATCCATGATACGTTAATGATCAAGAATAGAAAAGTGTGCGTTTATCCGTGAATCTGATATGATACTTGCCCAGAGCTCCTGAACGGACCTGGGCCCATAACATAACATCACAGTATTAAAGAAAGGTCTGCTTTTGTCTTCAGCTATGGTTTTTGAAACGTGAAGATTTCAGTCGCAAAAAGATTTGAATGCAGCCATCTAAGACATTTTTGCTGTCATTCTCAGTAGAAATATTGATCACATTCACGCCTTCCGCTTTACGAGCCATGATCTTGCCGTTTCGCGTCCAGATACACTTATACCACAGTTCTTTGCAGAGCTTTCTGCCCTTCCAAAATAGCCCTTTTTGTGCTTTTGGGAAATTTTCGTTCGCGATAATGTTTTCATTTCGAAGGGCATGTTTCGTTGTAAGCAACAGGTCTCTTGTTTTCCGCTTTGTAAACCTCACAATTATAGGTGCTATTCCATCTTTCTGTGCTCTTAATCTGTGTACAGCTTCCACCGAGTGTTTCTCAGGCTCCGAAAGGTCAAGCTTGCTGCTAAGGGCCACCAAGACCTGTTACAGATACTGATCCTCTGCTTCTAGTACACCATGTATTTCAATATTTTTCTGTCTCGAGTGCTGCTCAGCACTTTCGACACGTTCACTGAGTTTTGTGATTTTATTGTCTTTTTCTTTCATGTTTTGTACCAGTTCTTCCGAAATTTTCTTGAATTCAGTAATTTCACTCCGCGGCTCATTTACCCAGAAGCTCTTCAAACTTCGCTGCCAGAAAATCCGTGTATGTTTCAATAGCGTTTGTAGTGTTACTTTGCTTGGCTATCATGTTTTCGAGATTTCCAAGCCTACCTAAGACTTCTACTCACTTATGGTTTAGGTCCCCGATCAGCACAGCCAAAGAGCTCTCAGGACTGTAGTCGGATAAGGCATCCCTTGTATCCCCTAACGCATTACTGTTGTCTGAATCAGTTTCATTACTATTGTCGTCCCTTTTGCGCGTATTACCCTCCGAAGCCTTGATATCGCGCTGATTCAATTTCTTCAAATCCTTTGTGCACACGTCAGAACATTTACCAGTATGATACCACATCTTTCACCTATTGCAAAACAGATGTTGCTCATCTTTTTCAATGCCCTCAGAACATGTTTTATAATATTCGTCACATATGTCACACACTTCCACGATCATCGCATGATCATTACAGTGAACAAGCAGTGTGCATTAAAATTAATAGTTTTCACTAGATTGCACCACGCAAACACATACGTCCGCACGCCTGTGCGGTACATCATTTTCACCTGACACGAAAACACTTTTATACCGCAAAGAAAAGATTTGAAAACTAATTCTCGCATCCATACACAAACACACACTGCGCGATGGTTTATTTCAGTCTGGATCAAAATTTATCCTCCATATATCTCCTCCTTTCTGTTTTAAATAGGCCTTATACATCTAGTTGACACGCTGTCTACTATCGTATTTTGTGGAGCAGTTTTTTGCGGCCGAGTACCATATAACCAACTCTTATAATAGCAGTCATTGATTATTAAAATTATTTCACCCAGTTGAAACATGTGCAGTCATACAGGCATTGCAAAATTAGGGCGTAGACGAGCCGTATGGGAGAGTACTGGAAGATATCTGACTGCACAGCAACCATTGTTGGGCATAAAAAATACATAATTTCTATAAAGAAAAGTTTTGAGCAGGAGATACCATTTCTCCAGTACTATTCACAACGTGCTTAGAGGAGGTATTCAGACTTGGTACACGAAAGGTGCAATGACATGCAGAAATCACTGAAAGCATAGTTATCACTCACCCCTGCCACACGGCAGATTTAATGTCATTTCCATCAAATGACATTCATTTAAAATAATGTTTGCTGCTACACGAGAAGATATGATATTCGATGAAAACGACTTATCAAATAAATTTGAGCTACGGATTCGAGTGCGCTCAATGAGGAACTGTGTTATCCCGACACCAGAGACTCGATGAGAACTAAAACGTAGAAGAACGCGAGGGATAGCGGCGATGACTGAACATTATTCACATCAGTACTTTCTACTAATATCCGCAGCCTTGATCATAAGCGATATGAACTAAACAGCCTAATCAATGACTGCAACGCAGGCATAATTGCACTCACCAAAACCTGGTTAAGCGAGAAAGTATCAAACATTATTTTTGCGGCAAGAAATATGCCGTTTATCGTGATGATCGCACCAACAGATCCGATGAAGGAGTATCACTGGCCGCTAACCAGTGTTTCCAATTTTTTAACATTGCTGTCGCTATAGAAATATAGTGTTTGGTGTTGAATTACTCTTAACTTTAAAAAGGTTAGCGCAGGCGTTTGCTACCGATCCCCATCTAGTTCAAGCTCATTTACTGATAGCCTACACGACTGCTTTGAAGAAGTACTTCGCCGATATTGCCCAAAGTACGTGGTGCTCATGGGTGACTACAATTTTCCCAACACAATTTGGTCTACTATATACCCAGTTTCTGATCCATATTCTGTTGATTCTAATAATTTCATTACGTTTTGCTCAAATTTTAACTTTACATAAAAAGTTTCTTTGCCAACACGTCACAGCAACTACATCATCGCTTCTAGATCTCGTACTAAAGTCATTAGGAGAAATGGAATCGCCGTTAACACACTTACCTGGTTTAAGTGATCATGATGTGTTATATTTCACTCTCGCTTTCCCGAAGTCCAACTCACAGCCCCGAAGACAATTTAAAGTTATCAATGACTACAGCAGAGCAGATTTTGACACGAATAACCCCGAACTTTACTTATTTACGTACTTTCTTGGAGCCATTCCAAGAACAATCACTGGAAAAAAATTGGCACATGTTCAAGAGAAAAGTTTCAATCTTATTAACCTTTATATTCCTAGTAGGCGGGTTTATTCCTTGTACAGCCGCTTTCTGAACCGCCTCTTTAACAAAAAGAAATGCCATTTTCGCAAAGCTAAACGCTTTTTGGAACCTGCACATTGGCGAACTTTTGAATCAGCTGCTCAAACATATTATAAAACACTGAAACCTACTAAATTCTTGTTCTGCCATTCGACCCTTCCAAGTTTTCTAAAAGCTAATCCCGAGCGCTTCTAGAACATTTTGAATGGAAACAAGAATCTAACTGTATCAATTTTAACACCAAATTGAAAATACCCGATAACTTATGCGCTAGTACGCTTAACGTATTCATACAAGCGTTTTCACCTTCACCAATTTCCATTTCACCCCCACTTGTTCGACCTACTAAATTACAGTGGTATGGAGCCAATCCTATTCCATTAAACAGGCATGAAAACAATTATCGATGAACCAAAATCAAAGTCTGCCTGTGGAGTTGACGGAATTGACGTAAATTTCTTAAGAACACTTGTGAATACATACTCGAATGCATTTTTACAGTCTTATTTCCAGCAAACACTACCACATGATTGAAAGACAGGCAAAATCATGCCAATTCATAAGTCAGGAGATGTCCATAATCTATTGAGCTATCGGCCCATATCGCTCACATCAGTGCCATGCAAATATTGGAGCACATTATTTTTACACAATTGGTAAACAATCTTGAATGTAATTATTTTTTCATTATTTCATAACACGAATTCTGTATCTTTTTTTGCGATACTCAGCTACTTTTCCTTTAATAACAGCGTGCACACTTACATGGACTTAGGATAAGTAACTCAATGCATTTCCTTACACTTTGCCAAAGCTATTGATAAAGTTAACCAAAGCTTACTTTTAAGCTTAGCATGCTTAACATTGAACCGAACGTACTTGATTAAATTTCTGCATTCCTTACTTCACGTGTTCAGTTTGTAGCTAATAATGGTACTAATTCGCCGTCAACAACTGTAAACTCCGGAGTTCCTCAAAGGTCACTGTTTGGTCTATTACTATTTCTTATTTATATCAATAATCTCTCAAATCACAATTATTCTCAAATTTGTTTATTTGTAGATGATTGCGTAATTTTTCGTAAACTAACCAACAACTCAGATGCCATATCCCTTCAAGCTGACATAAATTTTAGATCTGATTGGTGTAACACATGGAGCATGCAACTTACCATAAGCAAACGTAAGGCTATGAGAATTTCTCATCTAACGCAGAGTGTTCTATTTTCTCAACAACACTGTTTTAAAACTCGTAACGTCATACCGTTATCTTGGTGTCACCATAACAAGAAATCTGTACTGGAAAAACACATTGAAAACTTAAAGAAAGCTAACAGTGCATTAGGTTACCTAACAAACTTTTTGGGCGCACCATCATCCTTAAGCTGCTTTTGTACAAAACCTATGTTCGTTCGCAGTTGGAATACGCGTCGTCAGTTTGGGTCCATACCACACCACACTAATCGATAAACTGGAAGCTGTGAAAAATCGCTCAGTTCGTTTTATTTTCAACAGCTACCACAGAACAACCAATTTAACACAAATGTAAACAGCTTTAAACTTATCACTACTATCAACGAGAAGAAAGATATCTCGCTTATGTTTATTTCATAAAATTTACAACCAGAGCCCTGCTCTTTGCGCAATCTGCATCCAGCCAGCTCATTTCATTTCATCTCGCCGCGATCACGCGCACAAGGTCAGCATACTACGCTGCCAAACATGAACACTAGTAATTTTTTTATTCAAACAGCCAACGACTAGAATGACCTACCTTCAACCTGCGCATCCAAAAAAGACAAAGCACATTTCAAAAATGCGATAACTAACGTGTTAGTCTAGTGTTTAACCTAATCTTGTTTTCCTTTATGTGGTCTGATTTTTTTTTCGTCATTTGCCGCCTAAATGTTATTTTGCTTACTGTTCTCATTGTTTACTCTCATTTTGTAAATGTTGCCCCTCCCCTCTGAAATGTACACTGAAAGTATTGAAAGCTGTAACTCTCTGCCCGGCGAAATTCGCCCATTTGCATTTTCACAATAATTGGATGTCGCTGAATCTTGTATTTTGTAAGAGTGTAATTTTGCATTTATGCATACATAAAGGTATAAACTCAACTGCGTACCTTATATCTCCAGTCCTGCGTAGCCCCTGAGGGGCTGCAATATGTACAAAGAAATTAAATAAATCAACCTTCTTATGCTGTTGAGTGGACTTTTGTGTCATGCGTGCTACCGGGAAAAAATGTCTCTGGACCGCATGTCTAGCGATTTTGGACTAGAAGCATTATGTAAAGAAATCGTCACCCTATTTATCTAGCACACTTGAAAAGACTTAAGTCCAACTTTCACATCGACAAGTATATAGCCGGAGACTACTACCGTGATATGAAAGTTATGCGCTTTGTTTGCAGTTTGCATGGTCCACGGGCGTTTGTCCCCGATAATACATATCTTAGTACGGTGCACGTCTCCGACACGCGAATAAAATCCACGCTCCATGAAACACACTTATACCCCTGTAACACGGGCAAGTTTAGTGACACTTTCACGAAGTGCACTTACATAATAAAAATGACAATTATGGTCCTCGCTGTAACACGGCAAAACCAAGTGTCCTCTTGAAATGACGGCAGTGCCGAAAAGGGTCTGCAGCCCTGTGCGAAAATTGATTTATTTTCATAAAAATACATTAAAATTCAATTTTGTTGCAAGCCCAATTACCCCAAGCTAATGTTCAGAGTTTATTTTTGCAACTGAGTACATGGTGTTGATTAAACATGCATCGCGATGTCGCACGGACATATATAGCTTAACCTCGCTTTCGCTAACGTGCATGGTTACTGCTCTTTACATGCAAAAACGACTTCGTTTATGTTATATTGTTACGCTTCTAACCGCAGTCATCTCGAACCTAGCTCTGCGGCTTCATTTTGCATCGCTGACCGAGAAAATTCTGGTAGCGCCTATGCAAAGAGCTGGGTCACCGGTGTTCGAGCGCGAAAAGTGCACGAGCTGTCCTATTAAGATCATCTTGCATTTTCACACGAAATCATGTCCGATGGCTTTTCTATGCAGCCTAAACTGTTCAGCGGCGCAGCACCCACGTACGGCAGCATCGTCACGTCTTCACAGCATTTGCTTGGCGTGGCGTTGTACATAACGTCGCATCACGAACGTAGACGAGAACTTCGCAGCCATCACAGCACCGGATGCTACTAATTTTCCACTGTAGTGCCGCCCGTGAGCGCCCGTGGCCGGAAGAGCGATGTGCAAGTAGAGCTTAGCCGTGCGCTCCTCTATGTTCGTCGCTATAGCCTATATTTTGTTTCGCATCGAAGTATCAGCGGGCGGCGCTTTCTTACTGGCCAGCTTAACAGGATATATGGCTCATTCGTGGCACTGCCTTATTGTCAATCTTACTGTCTGTTGATAATAAGAAAAAGGTGGGATTCAGTTTACGATGACTTAGAAGTCGAGCTAGCTTATAAACTTGTCCAAACTGACCGGTTGAGCTGCGCCGCGCCGCTGGTGGCGATGGCTATGAAGTTGTGAGCAGAAATTTGCTTGTATCGCAGCTATTGCTCCTACTAGCAATTCTGTACGGGTCAGCGATCCCCAAGAAGGATTCATTGTTGACATTGTTTACTCCAGGGTTGATTATTTACGAGGAAAACGAATTTTCGTACACCTTCTTGACGCCGGTGACAGCAGGGCCGGATGCGTCGTAAAGGAGCTGGCTTGTCGGTGGCGGCTTGCTGGTAGAAAAGCGGTGCTACCTCCGGATGATACTTGAGCGAAATGCTGCCGTGTAGGGTGACGACATTCTAGATATTAAGTTGCAGATAACGCCAATTTAATTGATGCTGCTTACGATACCGCATACCATCGAAGTGCATCAGCAGCAGCAAATGAACGCCTTTGCCTTAGCGGCGCAAGCACTGACAGCGAGGGTAGCTATTCAAGTGTACGTATTGCTTTCAGTTGGTGGCAGCTTAAGCCTCATTCCTAATGAAAGGAATGCTCATAAAATTAGGAAAGAAATTCCGAAACATTGCACTTCTCAAAGTAATATATGGATGCCCTGCTGTTGAGGCTACGCAGTGCCCTGCCGGAAAACGTGTAGTGAGTTCGCCAAACTAACTTCGCGCCGAGTGTGTTCAGCAGCGAGTGTCATTAAAGTTCACCGTGTGACACAATGCGATTGACATTAAACGCGACTGTTACTCGTTGAAAGTGACACTAAACTTGCTTGTCTGACAGGGGTATTAGTTGAGTGCAGCAACTTGATGGCATTAAATAGTAAACGTCCATTACCGTTGACAAAAATACAACAATCTGCGTCCTTTCTTTCTCTCTTTTCGTGTACTTGGTGTACTTGAAAGACAACAGCTCTTGACTTGCAGATTCTGGCGATGAGCACTGGGTGAACCACGCTGGCAAAAGGGCTTAAAGCGAAGGCCTTTTTGTCTCATGAGTGCCATCAACGGACTGTTTTGACATAGCTTGTTCTCAGATGACACGCTCTGTCAATTAACCAGCATACCTGACACATGGGCAAGAGCCGTATTACCGCAGGTTCAGCTCTCGTTTTAAAGTGGAACATACTCGTGCGCCGTGCAATAAACATAATCATCTTTACCAAGTTCCTACTGCAACACACTCTCTATCTGTGCAGTGGAAATCGTCGGTTTCATGAAGTTACATCTGCGCAGCTGCTTCATTTAACCTACGTAAATACGCATACACATAAGCCATCTGGACAAATGCCATAGCGGTCTGAGAGCGTATTGTCGAAGCGAATCCATTAGGCGCTTTGACAGAAATGAAACCAAAAATGATGCGCGTAAGTTTCGCAACAGCAGCAGAAACGCTCAGGCGTTATTTCTCAATTCTAGGCTCTGCAATGCTTTCATGCCGTTTTTTTTTATCACGAGCAATAGAGACTTAATGATCAACATAGATTGCTGCGGCGTAGCTCGGTTAGGCCCTGTTGTGCAAGGGAAAGCTTTGTTATGTTTCATTATGACGCACACTTAGACTCATATAAGCCTGAGCCTGGTTTAGACAGCCGACGTTCGATTAAGCATGGTCGGACACAGATTGCTGTGATTCACCTCCTCCACAGCTGTCTGCTAACGTCAACAATATTCAGCCGAAGCACTGTTTCCAGCGCGAGACTAATATATGGCTGTCTGCGAAACTTAAGGACACCACATCCGGCTGGGTCGAGATGGCAGCTAGAGGTGTGCACGGCCCAAATTCTGAGCCGGCGCCTGCCCCAGGCCCTTGCGAAAGACCCGAGCCTCAACCCAGCCCAGCCTAGCCCGGCGCACAAACGGAAGGCCCAGGCGCAGCCCGGCGAAAAATGCTGCAGTGTATTTGAAGCCACGATACAGAAACGCAAAACATTCACAATGATCAGTTTATTATCTTGAACTATTGCGTTCTCATATTTAAGATGACAAATGTCTAGCACATACATATTGTAGTGAACTCTGCGAGAGAGAACAGAGAACCACACAAGAGCACAGCCAGTCTAGGCCTCCACAAGCGAGCTCGAGCAGCGCAGCGGCACTTCGTCGTTCTTCTCCTCGTCTTTGTGATATCCTCGCCTAGTTCATCCTCGTCTTCATAATATCTTCGCAAAGTTCACTACAATATGTTCATATCATTCAAACCTATTATGCAAAAACAAGTTCTGCATTGATGAACTCCCGAGGAATTTATTTGTGGCTCCTGGATAAGGAATCCGGTAGTACTGACGTTTATTTCGACGCTCTTGTGGCTGGGATGATCAAAGCGTTTTTAGCAAGGAAAGCAAGCAAGGGGATTCTTTGCTTCAACAAAAGTACACCTGATCTAAACCTAAACAATGGGTTGATTCTGGGGCAAAGTAGTTTTCAGCTTGTCTGGCTCGCAATGTGCGTTTCGCGTGTGCTTTTCGCGGCGCTGGAGAAGTGAACCACTGCATTGCCTGTACCTAGAAACATAAAACTCAAGAACTGCTGATGCTTTGAGCAAAGTGCCGCTTCCACCAAGGCTATGTCTTGGCAGCAGCAATCGCAAACATAGGCGCGTGAGAGGCAAAAGCGCAGCTAGAATCTTGAAACGAATACCTATACTTCTGCGCCCGTAATAACGATTCCGAAGCGAAGAGGCGAAACTCGTAGCTCATCCTACAAGCGGCTTCCCTTCTCGGTCACTGAAGGGCTAGCAAGTTCCCGTTCACGCCGATGAGGCGTGGACGGAAGGCGGGTCGACCTCGGGAAAAATTGCTAAGCTCTTGCACGGGGGTGGGCGGGAAAGTTTTATGCATCCCCGTCGGAAAAAACTACAGACAATTTTCTGATGTTACGACAGAATTTCTGTGCGGTTTTTGACAGGAAACCTGTTGTGACAACAGAACATTTTGTAGTAACATCAGAAATTTCTGTAGTTACAATAAAAAAGTGCTACAGAACTACAGACAACAAAAATATACTACAGAAAAACTACAGAACTACAGGAAAGTACTACAGAACTACAGAAAAATCTGATGGAACTACAGGATATTTTGTCGTATTTTTGACACAGTTATGTAGTTTTTTTCGACTTGGATTGTAAAGAATTTTCGCAACATGGCCGCATTCCCGCATTCGCGCTTTCACGAAGCCTGAATGCACCCGGAATACAATGTCCAGCCCGGCCTGGCCTACCGAGAAAAATATACCTTGGCAAGGGTCCTGCCCGAGCCTGAGGCAGAGGACTTCCGAGCGGCCCGAGCATGGCCCGCGTGCCGAGCCGGGTAAGGACATTCGGGCTGACTTCACCCCGTGCACAGCTGTAGACAACACGAAGGTTATCGCGGGAATTTTGAAGGAAAACGGGGGGGGGGGGTAATTAGGTTGCGAGCTAGACGGCCAGCGCTGGTGGTGGAGGGAAATCGTAGACAGAGGACTGCAAATGTGTGCGGCTTTAGGTCACGTAATGTTGTATATTTGTGTATATGTACAGGTGCAAACAAAGTTTGCATGTGTGGGAGGAAAACCAAGAAGCGCCAGGGGGTGCGAAGTAGAAGTGCGAAGCAGCTGAACAAGGAGCTAGCGTCGCAGGCTTCACGCGGCACGTACGAAGAAGCGGGCGACTCCGGCTCCTCTATTGCTGCTATGGAAAAGGCACTCCACCTAGATTTACGAGGACTTGGACAATATGGTCTTGGCTTAGACACTTTCTTGCGCTAAAGAACTAGTAAATGTTTGGCACCACCATCTCGCACCACAGGTGACCTCACATTTGCCACACCAATGATCTTGGCTCGACGAAGCTAGTAAAGCTTCTGCTTACTCTGAATCGCTGGTGGAGTTGACACATTGCTGCCTCGTAGCTTCACAAACTCGCAAGCATGCCTCTGGAGGATGTTAGTGCGATAGCGTACAAAACTTGATGGCTGGAAAAATTGTCCGCCAGCGTCGACGTCTACCTTTTGAAGTCTTGCGACTTCGAAAAATCACGAACACTCTTTTAGCTGGTATTTACTGTCAGATGTCCGCCAAAAACTTGCATCGTTAACTGAACCATTGAATCTTAGAAAAGTTAAGGGAATGCATCTGGCAGGTAGCATCTCGTATGGCCGGGCACTAGTACGTCGGAAGTGGAATGGCGCCGGCGCTTCTGTCTCTTTCACTCAAGGATGTTTCTCGGCATGTGATTGGTCAGTAAGTTATGTGTCTCAAAAAAACCTGAATAAGATTTAGAGTAGACGGCTAGGTGGCGCCGCCTTTTTTAGTTGGCTGCACACCATGCTCCGTTTACATCTGTCAGACTTCTTCCAAGGCTTCACTCGCCATGAAATGTCACTGCGGCGATACACTAAGGCGTCCGCAATACGTGGACGTCATTCCCCTCCCGCTGCGACGTCAGGGTTTCCATCCCGGGCCCCGCAAAAAGACTGAAGCGCGTCGGCTCCTCGCTAGCCCTAAAACACCGTGCCCATGCTGCCGGAATGCAGCGCCTCGGCGGCTACCACCTTCAGTCGGCAACCATTCAAGCAAAGCCAACCTTCTCACTACGTGCCGCTGTGCCTGCTGCTATAAGCGTTGAGCCGACAGCCCTCGTGAACCCCGCAACCACTCATGCCGTCCAAGACCAGTGCAGGTTTAACCCTTTACCAAGCCTAACCAGGCACTTACCATTCCAAAAATACCCTCTCACCGCAACCTTTATCTCTCTTTCAAACGTACTCAGCTTCACGGTAAGCACATCAAAGTCGCTCCGTATGCCCCCAATCCTCTGATCTCACGCCTTGGCGTCCTCGATTGTGCCGGCAGTAATTTCTCCCTGTGAATTCATGCTTGCTCAGGAATTATTCATGACAAATGTTCTCGCTTCTCGCACGATTGGTTCCACTTCGTCCGTTCTCATAACCTTTGCTGGCACCATTATACCCTACTGCGCTTATCCCCCAAAGAGCAAGTGCGATAATTAAAGTGCGATGAGGCAGAAAGTATCTATTGCGTACTGGTCCGAAGCCCTGCACTACGGAACCTCTTTCTCTTTTTGCACTCCCACCTTCCCCCTTTTTCTTACGGTTCGGCTAGACAAGGCCGTATATGGCATCATGATGTCGTCATATCAGATCGTGACGTCACGACCTGTAATGCGCCATCCGATGATGATGTCATAGTTAGTCATCTTTGTCATTGTAATCACTACCAACCACCTATACTATCATCGATCCCTACTACTAACTAGCGGTGGCGGTCTCCATGGCAACCGCGCTCGCATGACACAAGACAAAAACTGATACGTTTCTCACATGGCCGGCGTGGCTGCCAGGATGATTTCCAGCTATATTTGGACAGGACGCCGGATGCGGCCGTGAGTGTGAGGCATTAAAAGCTGCCACCAGTAGGATTCCAACCCGCAAACTCTAAATCTATCCCACGGTGCCCGATCATGTTAGCAAGGGCGATGGCTGATGTTAGCGTGGTCAATAAAAAATGGAAATAATGCTGGCTAGCCCACACCAACTAAACTAAAACACAATGGAGGTAAAACAATATGAAATAAAAAGTGGCAAAGAAAATGTTTCATGCCAGAAAGAAAAGAAAAAAAGGGATTTACCAAATAAGCTAATCTGCATCCGAGGCGGTTCAGTGAGATTCCTTTAGCAACAAGTATAATCACAAGTATAGAAAACTGGGCGAGTTGGATTGGATTCATCTTAAAGCAGCGCGAAAACAC
>JAJIZL010024167.1:122511-170961 GCA_023969395.1 Amblyomma maculatum
ACTAAGCGCTATCATTGCTGTCAAAATTGTGGCCCGCCCGTTTGGCGCACAGAATATGTTGTTGGGACAGGCACTTTGGTATGATATGCAGCACAAAATTATTAGTCCAGCTAAGACTCGACATGTGTGAAGGACTCGAAGCGACAAGCTTTGATCCTCAAAACCAAAATGAGGAAGGAGGGCCATGGCAGCAGAACCAGTTGTCGCGGAAGGACGTTACTTCGAGGCAGAGGGGCGCAACTTTGTCGCCGACATTGGGAGCGCCATGTCGGTGGAACCAGGGGTCGCAAACGGCCTCCAATGCACTTTTTTCGCCGACTTCCAGAGGGCCGTAGCAGCCAAACCAATGGCCACAGAGGGATGCCACTTCGTTGCATTGAAGAAGGTGAAACAACACCTACAACAAGCATACCTAAGCTGACTTAATTGCATGAGTGAAATTTGTTTCCTAGTACGTATCCTAGGGCCATTGGTACGTACAAAAGGCGCTTTGTTCCTGGCACTTCGCAATTTTTCGCATCCATTTGTTGAACGAATACCATACATGACTCCCCAAAATGAGACAAAGCTTGTGAGATACGTTGTGAACAAAGACGACCATGTTGTCAATAGAAAACGCAGGCCCTCCATGCTAGGGGAGCTGAGGTTATGGTCCTGAACTTGTTCTACAGTTCATTAGAATAACCGCCTTATCTTCTTTAATGAATATGTCTGTCAAGAACATATCAAGAACACGTATTTCAGACCTGAACAACAACTGAACCAAAAGCGTAGTTTTTCCTAAATTTTACACAAATCCAAAGCTTAACAATTCTCAGGGCTTCTGGCCTTTTCCAGAAATAATTGAGCCGCTCTGTCTCTTCAGTGCGACTGTCTATCTTAGTATAAAATGAATTGTTTCCGCACCGATATATACCAGTGAAGGCCATGTTTCTAACTGTGAATGTCAAAACATGTAAGATGTGGCGTTTAAGGAACAAGCATATTGCGCCCTTAATGCCTCATCGCGCATTACCAAACGTCTTTTCGGAAATTCCTTTGGGAAACGAATTATTACGCAGTACCTCCCTCTAATATATCTGCCCGCTGACAGCAACAAAATCGCTAGAACTATTGTAACTCGAAAAACCGTCGTATGAAAAGGGCCTTCCTTTCACTTTGTTCAGTAGAAAGGGCACACCATCTCAACTACAGCACAGCTGCTTCCTCGAGACTGTCAGAAATGCTGCCAGAGAGGAGCCGACAAGAAGAAAAAAGACGTTGTGATTTAATTAGTGCAGCAAATTATGTTCTCTTTAGTTCTTAGAAACAATGGTCAGATGGGTCTAGGTAGTAGGTAGCAACAACTAGGTAGCAACAACTGATTACTCAGGTGTCAAGATGTAGTCAAACTTTAGGTGTGATCTACAGGGTTGATTATTTATGCTATGAGTGGGAACTTATGACTGGATAAAAGTTTAGAGTATTGTTACTCCTCCATGCCCAAACTTGATGATCAGTGAACAGTGCAATTTTGATCTCGAACAGTGGCGCTATGCAGCCAACATCGTTTGCTTCATCGTCTTGACCATATAGGAGAGCTATGCTATCGCCGCAGCAGCTCGCACCTCGTGAAATCTGCTACGCACTCCCGCACTGGGCAGTAATCATCGTTGCCTTCATCAAATTCGAACTGAAAAGCACTTCCTCGCTGTGAACTGAACACCGTCCTGTTTATCAAGCTCCATCTGTGCCGCATCTTCATTTACGATGGGCAAATATGCCATACATATACGGCATCTCACTACAGAAAAAGCTCGCAGCAGTTTCACACAGGCTGCCGAACTATAGAACCGCTATGCAAATGCAAGCGAGCCGAGATCTAAGCCACAGCTGCGACTGCGGCTGCAGGAGTTGGCAAATTAAACGCTCGTGAAACGTGCTCAAGGATAGTTGAACCTGTATATATAAGACCGCAAGCTCTTCTCACGTTAGGCGATTTCTGCGAGTGTGTAGGGGGTTCCAAATTAAAGATAGCGAATATATCACGTCGCTGCTAAGGGCTTAAACTAGAAATTTTTCTAAATCTGGAAAAGTGTTCACTATGGTGGCTGGATATCCTAGCAATCCAAACTGACGTCCACCCTATCCTATGGCACGTGGAGACACCCAAAATGGCGGGCGCCCTAAGGTCCACCATAGGTCAGTTGGTGCCGCTCCAAATCGCGGCCACCACCGGACCGACCCTCCACGTGTTGCAGGTATCGTTGTCAGATGGGAGGAGGTTTGGCTCCAGAAAGCGCCGCACCTCATGGTCTCACATAACCTATCTGTCCGTCATCATTCATACATCATCCCCGGTACCTCCCCCTCCTCCCAGATGTCCGGGGGGAGGAGGATTTTGTTTCGGGATGACGGCCGTACCCTGGCAAGGGGGCACTCGTGTGGTGACACGCACACAGCAGTCACCGAACACTATGCCAACTGTTTTTAAGTTCCCCGTTGTGACAGCAGGCCGAACACAGAGAGACCGGACCTTCCTTTGACCTCGGATGTCCTGAAGGACAACTGTAACCTTAAGGAATCTGCGGAATCTACACTGCGGAATCTACACTGCAGAAATGCGAAAGCTGGAGTTTTGGTGCTTCGTACGGTGCATTACGTTTGCTCTCATCATTATTATCAACTAAATGCACCGCCATTATCAATGCTACTATCGTACAGCTGTATAACGTCACAATACCTGTGGCGCTCTTGGGGAGAGTGCGGGTGTTAGGCCGCCGTTCATGCGCACCGCCGTCTCTCACGGACGGCGCAAGTTGGTCGCCCAGCTTTGAGGCGTGACGTCATACAGATGTCATGCGAAAGGTCATTTCATGTGCACCTCCGTCGCACCGCAAAGGCTTGAAAGTTAAAGTAGTATTGCTTTCGCAATAAAATTGTGAACTTTCGCATGGCTAAACCTAGTATAACGCGCAAAGGCAGCAGCTTTGCGCATTTGGTCTCGGCATAGATGGAAGATCTAGATGAGTTTGTTGCTTTCTTATCTCTGGCTGTTATTCACGCTGCTTGGCGCGGCGTATCTTAGTGTCCTGCAACTGCCGAAAAGGACCGGGCTGTCCGTTCACCTCAGAGCATACTCCAATCATCCAACTCTTCCCGCGGCTAGAGCGGTATAGACTTGACATATACGTGAATAGTGACGGCGCGCACATGTTTAATGTAAGCAGAACAAAGAGGTACGGCACTTTAGGATCACATGACTGTTGTTGAGGGTAGACACTTCAACGTACCCTCCGGTTTCCAATTTACTCGGTAAACAGTGTCATCGTACTAAAAACATTGCCTGCCGAAAGTGGTTCTTCGCCTCCCAAATTCGATGCTGAGCACCGGTCGACTGAAATACCTCGTAAGACAGTTGTATCCAAGAGTGCCCTTCCTGAATGATCGCAAGCACTGGGTCGACCACCTCACTATAGTGCTCCTAGGCCTACGTGCCGTACTGCGTCGTGGCCTTGGCTGTTCGGCGGCCGAACTCGTCTTCGGTACATCCCTGCGGCTTCCTAGAGACTTGTTCGTACCTTCTGCTGCCTCGTCCCAGCCCCTGCAATACCTTCAACGCCTAGACGACTGTCTTCAGCATCATTGCCCAGTGCCGCCTCGCTCATCTGCCCATCATGTCTTCATGCACCCAGACCTTTCTTTCTCGACGCATATGTTTATCAGGCGAGACGCTGCAAAGGCGCCTCTTACCCCTTCATACGACGGCCCGTACCGCGTCCTCAACATGACGACGAAGTCAGTGACAATCCTGCTGGTTGGTCGTGAAGAGGTCGTCTCTCTAGATCACCTCAAACCCGCGTACCTCAAGACACCTACCCAGGAGCTCCCCTCAGATATTGCCGGCTTATCTGCAGACCTGCTTGCCGCCGTTGCAACCCCGTCTCTGCCCCGACGGCGCGTACATTTCGCTGTTCCGTCTAGGCGGGGGTCCCTATAGCGCCCGCCGACGCTCTAAAGCGGAGGCGCTGCGATCAGCGTTACCAGCCCGTGTTAGAGGAAAATAAGGCTGTACAGCGCGTGCTCGGAGCGCAAGCACGGCACGGGCTATTCAGAATGAGAAACCTGCCACGCTGGTCATCGTGCTCTGGTGCTCCGCTGCGAACCTGCAAATTCTCAACAGATTCATTTGAGATAATTCTTACCAAACAGTGTAAATTTTAAGCTGGTGTACAAAGGCGCCGGGGGAAATTTACTTTGCAATCTGGACATAGAGTGGACGGCTACATACTCGAGCAGCGTGAAAACCTCTAGCATTAACTATGCCGCGTGGAAGTGCGAGTTGTGACTTCGCATGTAACCACACGAGGAAAGGTGTTGTAGAATCGATTTTTCCGGTGCACAACTCGGCTAAAGCAACTTTAAGCAACCGGAGATTTTGCGGTTTGTCTACCGCGTGAAAAAATATAATTGTGTGACGTTTTACGCTAGGTTAAGAAGTAGTTTCATCTGACCCGAGGCTCCGACGTATTGGATAGAAGATACGTATTTTAGATTTGCCGGGTAGGTTAGTCCGTAATTAAGAAATTTCCACCGGAAAATTATCATGGACTCGTACGAGTGTCGGCATGGCTAACGACAGCTACAACCCGAATTGTCGGATTTGTCAAATGCAACTAATGAAACTTGCTTTATGCAAAGCGGCATTTATTGACCACATGCAAGAAAAAATGACACGTTTGACCCCTTTTCCTCCGCTAAACGTTCACTTGGACCTTTGGCAACGATGCGACGTTAGAAGTGCTAGCTTATGCACTCGAACACAAATTACTGGGGACACGAGTTAACCATTCCTCACTTCGCGTTGTATTTCCTTAATTTCCAATTTTTATGCTATGATAAGATATTTAATTGGAAAACAATGAAGAATTGTGAGCCGTATATGCATTAGGAGTTAAAATAATGCATTAGGGAAATAAAAAATGAATTTCAATTATTTTTGATTGATCTAGAGCTACACGTGAATAAGCTCGATCCCAATGAGGGAGAGGAGAACCAAAAGGCAGAATGGTAAATCAGTCAGGTTCCGGTATCCACTTGCATAATTGTTTCAGATAGCTGTATAAATAGAGTGGCCTCATCACGCTTTTGTCACTGACAGCTTAAGCTGAATTCACAAGTCGGGGAGGCATCCTCATAAGCTGCAAAACATCGGTACGGAGCGTTATTCCTGTGCTTTTAAATTTTATCTTAAAATCTACAATATAAAACTTATTAGCGTGTTTCTATTATCCTGCTAAATTTAATTTGAAGCGCTAGTATATTCCTGTATTGCTTGTTTCCAAAAACGCTGCTGGCTTTGCTTATTTCCTGCCAATGAAATATTGCATTGCAAAGCTTTTGTTTCATTTCCTTTTACAGACTTCCAAGTTCAGCCTCTATTAAGGATGACGAAGAAATTAACGTTTTGCTTTTTTATTTTTTGTGCGTGGTGGACGTGCTTCGAAGCAAAACGTAAGAGTTTATTGTTACTTCTTGTTACAATAATATTGTTACAATAATATACAATTGGCCGATCGCCGCGGTACTCCTGCATCTCCTCTTGCCTCGCCTCCTCTCATCGCTCTCAAAGGATAATGGATCAGCCAATCGGATTTACGGTCAAACTTCAGTGACTTGACATTAACCTCAGACGTACCTATCGCGAGGTCTTTTTGCTCGCGGACGTACGTCAGCCAATAATTAGAGCCGAATTTTCATTACTCTACAAGATCGTCGCTGACATGCGCAGTTGCTGCATCTTGGACTTCGAGATGAGCTTAGCAGTCCTAGGTGCTCTCAATAGACCTACAACGCTGCGGCTTCTCCAGGCACACACGACGTTTCCCGACCCTTGGTCAGGTGTTCTTACGACTGTCCATTTAAGGTCCTCAAAAGGGCACTCAATTACATTTCACAGCTTCTCAACGGCCGGGGAGATAGTGTCTATTGATTACCTGAAACCTGCCTACTTGGACTCTGATTACTTTGCTGGTTGCGGTGCCGTATCTCCCCTTACCGACTGGTCCACCTCACCGTGTTTTCTTTGCAACAGAGTTATTCGTGCTTTGCCATTCGTTGCTTTCACGGCTTCCATGCTAGACGATGGGTCCTGTAACTTCTTTTCATGTGCCAGGATAGTCCGGCCGAAGACGACGACAAACGTGCGCTCATGCGCGGGGCGCGAGCAGCGCAGATTGAGAATCTGGCAAAATGGAACTCTAGCTGCACACAGTCTTATTACCGCCTTACTGAGCGGGCCTGATAAAATGTATTTGTGGACATCAGCGCTATTGTTCTGGTTGTTCTACGCCACATGTTCAAGTAAAAGGATCAATAGGAGCCGGAAATCTAGTTTATGTTTAGAACAGGCTCGGCAAACGTTGTGTTTTGGGATGGATTGGAAGGAAATGTTTTTGTGTAGAAGTTTTCTGATATGCCCTGGCATCGAATTTATATGCACACTCAATGTAGTTTTATTTCAAATTTTCTCATGGCTTCCGTCGTCTCATTGCGTATCTCGGAGATATATCTCTAATCTGGAGAGCGTTTGAATAGAATACGTGTTGTTATAGGCCATTGCTGCTGAAGATATGGATACCGGTAGTAAAACAATGTCGTTATTATGGGAAAAGGTTGCTCCAGGAAACAATTGCTGCACTAAGAGCGAGGAGCGTTATGACGCAAAACACATTTCTGGGACATCTAGTTTGGTACGCTTGCAAACAGTTGTAGCATTAGAGACCAATCTAGATTAGCTATGGCAATATTTAAATGGAGAATAGGAAATCAAAAGCATCGCATTGATTGGCACTACCTGTTAATTTCTTACACTAGGCTAAATACCTTAAACAGTTTGGAAGCTAGTGGAATATGTGGTTTACCCTACGAATAGCTTTTTTTACATGGAAGTGGTAAGAGTTTCGACTCTGCTGCTTTTAATGGCCAGGGGTTAAAGGTATAGTTTATGCTAATGAACTGGTTTATATTTAGAACTAAAATCTGTAACCTTATTACTGTCACCATAATTTCTAACGGTATTATGGCCAATTTACCAGATCACTTTCACAATCAGTTTTTTTCGCATAAAAACTCATATCTATTCTCCTCCGATAATAACACATATATGTAATGAACATAATAAGCAATGTCATACGCAGTGCAGTGACAAAATGCCATTGATGTAGTCAGATAAATGAAGTGGCTAAGGTACGAGCACACTACATAAGTGGATACTTAGCGTACAAGAAGCATTTTAAGTATACCTTGCACTAGTAAAAGAAATACAGAGACATCACGTGCGGAAATAATTATACCATTTTTGAATGAAACTTCCCGTCAACAAAAAGCATATTCTTCTGTAAACTGTAAATAATAAAGTGGGAAAGTTTTTACAAATATACAATAACAACAACTAAGTCATCCTTTTTCAGCTTTTCCAACATATGCTCATTCCGGCCCAGTAACTGAGATTTAATGAATTCTCTAAACCGGTTTTGGACCACGTCCAAATATAAGTTTGGAATTTACAACAAAACATTATTCCGGTGTAACTCAGCATAGAGTGTGTTGGAAGTGTTGATACTGGTATTTAGTGAATCGGTTTGTGTTCCAGCTTCTTACAGTCTAAAGGTTTTACTACTGCTCTCCGTAGCTTCTTGGCCGCGTGCGGAGTGTGCGCTTGTTTTTTCTTGGACCGAGAAGAAAACACGTGATAGTTATGACGTCACTCATTTTCGACAAAACCGAGGTAACCGCGTTCACTTCTTCTTAGTCACGTGGCAACAATGACGTCACCCAACGGCAGCTAAGCTGTGGCCGTAGCGCTCGCGCTCCCTGATAGCCTCGCTGCATCAGCTGGTGCCAACGGATTGCAAAAACTCTCAACAATTTAATGGCAGTAGTCGTCATGGTTGATTCAGGAGAGACGTCTCGTGAACTGACTGCGTCTCAGAAATTGCCAAGACGGACGACAGGCCAAATACGATCATCCAGTCGAGGAAGCTCGCAAAGGTGATACCGCCAGAGGCGGTGAGAGGCGGATCGAGCTAAGCGTACCCCCGCTTTAGCTTTGGTTACTTAGGTTTTGGAGAGTTCAACCTTCGCTATTTTGTGTAAGAAAAACGCTCTTGCACACACTGCACACTACATACAACTAGAACGTAGCGCCAGTAGAGACAAACAAATTCGTAGCATGTGTTGCACATGACAAAATACTGTCGAAATATTATTGCAACAGTTTTATTTGCAATCGCTTGGCATCAGATGCTATTACTCTATTTTGAGCGTGAAGAAAACTTCAGTACCGGACATTTATTTACCTCTTTGTGAGATGTCAAGCTTTCATCTTTATTGAGGTCGTTATGAAAATTGACTTCATTATAAATGCTAACAAAATGTTCACTTTTATGTTGTCTATGTCCTTATGTCCTATTCGAAAATTAGAGGTCGTATAGTTTAAGGCTAGCGAAACCAATTTAGTTACCTTACGCACAAATGCATTGTTCCTCATTTTACCCATGATGTCCGTGTGACAATCACTGTAAAGAAATTGAGAAGCATTATATTCTTTTCTCGGGTATCTGAGCTGTTTTGTTTACGACTTTAGTAAGACATGAATTTATTGTAATTGCAGGCTTCTCCCTTTTTAACTGTATAGAAAGGGGTCCGGTTTCTGAAACGTAACCTGGCAGCAGGTTCAGGATGCGACCAGTTGTTAAGGATGAGTGTCTTTCTTTTCACAATGTTAAAAAGAACGAAATATAGCTATCTGTGTTACGTTAAAATACTTGCAAACTGCTCGTAAGCTTTGTTCCAATTGCTCAATGAATGAATCTAGTAAGAACTGGTATTATTTAATTGATGTTAGCGGCGTATTGCTCCCATTGGTATGTTTGCAGGTTGCGCTTTCTTTGCTCTTTAAGTTATAATAGTACAGGCTATTGGCGGTTTATGTCATCGACATGGGAACTATTTGTTGCTGTCCCTTAGAAAACATTTGTGCTAAATTTTATTGTGAGTTTTATTAGTTTAATAATATATTTTGTTAGATTTAAATACCAGAATAGATACATTCTATAGATGCTGGGAGTGATAAACAATTTTAAATTTGTTGAATCACAACATTGCCTACATGCTGTATTTCTCTCACCCGAAAAACACAGTTAAGTCTTTTCGGCTTTTAAGAAACGCTCGAAATGTGAACCGTTATACTGACAGGTTGCCTTCGAAGCTTTATTAGTTTACTTATGAACCAATTAGATGCTATCAGAAAATTTACCAATAATATGCCAGAATGATGAATTCGTAGCATCCTTCGAATATACTGAAAATGCGCCAGAAATAAGATGCACACTTCTACACTGAAGATAAAATATGCAAACATGTAACAGAAAAAGATATCACTGCTCCAAAAAAAAAATTAATATCAAGCGTCTTCACCTCTTTGTAGGAACCAAATGAGGACACTTTCACGAACGTATTGAGAACAAATTTGATTCCGTTTCGGTGCCAATTTCTATAGAGTTTACAAAATCTGTTAAACGAGATAATGTGGTATTTAAAGCCGAATCCTCGCTAGCCTCATTACGCTATAAAGCGTCTCTATGTTTCCGCTTGTGTTCAAATATATTGACACAAACTGATGGCATTGTAATAAGTGTGGTGCTTAAATATCATCGTTGACAGACGTAAATATTGTTACGGGGTGGCAAGCCAATGAACACAGAGAGGATGACCGATGACCGTGAGATGCTTTCAATGAATCACGGTGGGCCTAGCGCCAGCGCCTCTTTCTGCGCCACTGCCGCTTCTTCCTCGTCCGTAACATTATGACGAGAGTTGTGCGAGTTTTCGCTTCATATATATTGCGAAACCATTCTGTGTGCAGCTTTCCGGGTGGCGCTAGATATTTTCTTATTAGAAATAGCACACATGTATCCTTCAAGTGAGACGCTAGCTTGCGACAGAAATTCTAGGTGACGGCATAAGCTCTTCAATATATCAAGAGAGTAAGCATTTTCCCTGGTTTATATAAAACTTGTCACAGAGCCGCTAGCCATACAGCATCTCAGAACGTGTCATATGATTTCTCGTGACTCATAAAGTACGTATTTTGGTCAAGTAGCTGGATTTATCACGACCAATTCGCCATTTCGAACATTTATGCAAGACGTCGTCGCAGAAAGGAGTAAATAATGTCTTTGTATTCTTAGACGGGATCAGTATTGAGTGTAAAAAATGTTTTTCTGCTTCCATCATTGTACTTTGCGCAGATAGGCTAACTGTACGAGACAACTTCTTAACAAGACTCTACTGAATATCCTTCGAAGCTGATACACTAGTGAGCATATCATTATCGTTTTATAGATATGAATTCGGTTTGGAAAAAAATAGCAAATCTTTAAACATTCTGAACCAAAGTAACCAAAGCAAAAGCGGCAGCACATTTGCTCGAAACACTTCTCTTCGTGTCTTTGCGGTAGCCTCTCCTCAAGCTACGTCTAATGGATGATTGGATTCAGCCTGTCGTCTTCGCTACCTCTGAAACGTGGACAGTTCACTAGGCGTCTCACCTGGGTCATCTATGACGACTACTGCCTTTAAATTGTCGATAGCTGTTGCGATCTGTTGGCACCGGATAAGGGCATTTAGCCGGCATTTAAACCGGCATATAAAGATCCATGGTTCATTCACGGGTTTCAGCACCAACAGATATGGCGGAATCAAAGAAGTACGCAATAGGCCGCCTCGTCTATGCCACTTATGGAAACATCTGCCCGAGCACTTATACGAGCGCGTCAACTTGGGCCAAGGTGGAGCTTCGTCTTTACTTGCAACAGCAGCGGAGTCTATAGACAGAGCGAGCGCCACGACTCCAGTGTAGGTGCGTTTGAGTGACGTGATGGCTTGCGCGTGACTAGGCAAAGGCTAGCGCGCAGTTACCCAGATTGCACTGGCTGAGATCATAGCTGCCACGTGGTTCCTCCTCGGTTCAAGGTCAAACACGCGCACACGGCGAAGTAGCTACAGAGGGGAGTAGTACGTTAAAGGTGTTTTAACTTATTATGACTGCTGGTCTCTTTTATCAATGAATTTGCCAGGCTGGCTTACGAGTGGTGCATGTCGCATTGACATGCACCACCAGGAGGCCAGCCTGCGCTGTTATAAACGACAGCCCAAGCAGTAAACATAGCGTGTTTTCTGTTGATAGACCGAAGTATGCTTTAAGCACTGCGCTTCGATACGACAGCATGTAAAGTGCTGCAAATATGATTCTGAGGGCTACACTTCCGTTGAATTATACTTCAGAAAAAAAAATTCATACTTACAAAAGCACTTTCTTAATTCATTGCCATCGTGCAAAATCTACAGATATATCCTTGCGCATTAGAAACATATGCTCGAAGCATACTTCATGTCTAGTATTCGTGACAAATAAGAAATATATATTTCGAATATCGATCAAGGTTTCAGTATACACTAGAAGAATTAATTTAATATTCAAAAAAAGGACTTAATATTTTATTACCAAGAAATGCCCATATATTCTTTAACGTATTTGAAAAATGCTCAAAATGTTCTTTCAGAAGTGGTGTTTGTGACAAATATTAAAATATTTCGAATAAACTGCAAACAATTAGAGAAAACCATTTCCTTCATGATTTGAGCCCATTCAAAATTTCAAGTAAATTTCAAATATATAACGAATATCAAGCCAAATATTCTAAACATATTTTTTGTTGACGGATGTTACATGAGCTTTTAAATGACAAATCATGTGATGGCCTAAAATAACTGCGCTCTGCAGTCTCGTTTATTCCAGCTCAAAATATCAGCGATGCTGACCGATATCCAAAGAGACAAGACCCAGAAACCGAGATGAAAAAGATAAAACAGGTAGGAGCAAATTGATTTTGTATTCAGCCTTGCGTCACGACATCTCTACTACATTAGCTTATACTGCAGAAAGTTTCTGAAGGTGAATATTGCTGTAACTTTGCTATGTTAGTGTTACCACAAACACTCCGACGTGCTTTAGTTTTTAAGTGCAGCTGATTGCCTGGGGGCATAAAAGCGATGCACGTAACGTACTGATAGACTCCAATATGGTTTCGTTTTGGACAAAGGACAAGCTTTCAAGTGTGATACTCTACGAATGATATATAAAGGAGCTCTGAATCGTACGGAACCTAATAGCGCTGTCCAAAATATGGCAAGCTGTAACTGTTCATATCGCTTCTCCACCTTGATGAGAAAATAAGGGGCTTCGTTATGACATACAAAAAACAAGACCCAACCACCACTGACACAAAACATTCCTTTGCGACAGTGGCTTTTGACGCTTTTTTTATGTATGTTTCCCACCTTGAGAAGCATCGAATGCTGAGGGCGCTGAGTGTGGTGTCAAGCACGAAAAAAAATCACCTCTACGTAACGAAATGTAAAGCACTTAATGTGGAAAGGGACACTGGGGGCATTACACAGTTTGAAGAAAACTTTATAGAATTTTCTACGCATTAACACCAACGCTGTTTATGCTTACGAGCACTCTGTACGACGAGATAATTTATTTCGCAGATTGTCGGAGTTGTAATCGAAAACTGACACGCATGGCTCTGGTAGATGATAGGTGGCAGGTGACATGGCCAGGTACTGCGTAGACAATGGGCTGTGCCACGTCACAAAACCATTTAATACGGTAGGACCTTAAACTCAAGCTTCTTTGAGAGTGTAGGACGAGATGGGATTCGAGCTTTTCGGGATGCTTGGGCGATGAGAAAGACAAGCTACGGTTAGGAGGAGGAAGATGAGGAGGAAAGGCACGGAGGTTAACCGGTAAAGGAACTGGTTTGCTACCCTGCACAGGGTATAGGGGTAAGTGGGTACAAAAGTTGTGGGTGAGAGAGGGATGGGGAAGACAGTACAGTCACATCACAGACATGTCACATCACATCACGTTACAGTCATATCACGTAACATAAAAAATATCCTTTCGATCAGTCCTGTGCTTTTCATAAAGCGGAGCAGTGTCTGGGAGGCCTTCACCGCAGATGATCGTCGCCGTGGCCAGGGACCTAGAATTTTAATTTCAGTCAGTGGCCATCCATCTAGACGCTCCAGCGCACAACATAGACACCGTCTTTCCTCGCTGTATTGGGGGCACTCACAAAGAATGTGGCTTATAGTCTCGTCGCCCCCGCAGTTTGTACATGCAGGGCTATTTGCCATACCTATCGCACTATCACGAAAGAATAAGAGTTTGTAAATGCTACACCAACCCACAGGCGCCACAGCAAAGTTTCTTCGCATCGGGGTAGGCCAGGTGGAAGCCGGAGCTTCAGATCAGGGTCCAGGGATTTTAAGCGGCAGTTCGGAAACTGGTCAGAATTCCACAAGGACACGCATGAATCTCCACACGGCTTTGATGAAGAGCGGCTTTGCAGCTATTTTTGCCGATTTGCCTCTCTCATAAATAGGTGCCTCTTTATTGCATGCTAACAATGACTATGCGTGATATTATCGAGGCAATAAAACGGGATAAGTGGCTGACAAACCGGATATTTAGGAACTACGATCGACAACAGGTTCCAGAGACGGAACGTTAAATATATCGCTTGAAGCCTTTAAAGGCAGAGCTCATGTATAACTTGCTGTTTTTGTGTGAGAGCCCTAAAATGGTTAAACCTAACCGCAAATACTACCTGAAGCATCTGGTGCGCTCAGGGGAAATCCTTGTCGGAATGGAAAGCTTTTGAAACTAGGAGTTTCCAAGGGAAGCAAGTACAGGACCTCGAAGCTATCTTCACAGCCTGTTACCTCACGTGTTAAACTGCACGCTCTCAATCAGTGCATTGCACGTCACGATGTCTCTAAAACTTCGCCTGTGTGCAAAATAGTTTGCAGGTCCTACTCGGTTTCACAAGGTTGAAACGAAGTTTTTATCAAGTCTCATGAGTAGAAAGAAAGCGCATTGTATCAAAAAGCTGAAAAATAATCTGGAACCTTACGCAGTATGACTTTCCTGGAGGGTAATACAGCCTATAAGTCTGTTTCCAATACTCATTAATTAGAGTGAAAAATATAAAATTTTTGGACTAGGGAAATCAAGCGTCTCTATGTTCTCCAATTTCATGACATTATAGTCGTGCTACATTATCATACTCCCAACTGAAGCACTACTTTGTTCAAGGGAATCCCTATTTCCCTTCACGACTCTCTATAGCTTAATCCTAATTTTTTTCGACAATCCACCAACCACCTTCATCGCTAACGCTGCACTTTTACGACTATTGGGCGGCAACTTTATGTCACTTTAAGTCTGTATCCATACCCGGGTACCAAAATAATGAGCGCGCAGGTGCTTTCATCGCCCCGGTTTCTTAATGCGTGTCACGCAGAAAGTGTAGCATTGCTGCTCTATCCTCGGTGGTCACTACCACGCGGCGACCCCAGTACACTTGCTCATGAATGACAATCAACTCGTCGCTTTTGTTAAAGGAGACCGAAATCTACGTCTTCCCAAATTCTCCCACCAACCTTTCTCTATTAGTTTTCGCAGTTTGGTTAACTCCTTCTATATTAAAGTAATGACTTCGCGCCGATTCCTGTCGCCGATGCGTCGTATTTGAAAACAAGTGGCTTATCACCGCCAAAACGGGCTAGCCATTTGGCTTCTTTGATAAGCGCTTTTATCTCGTAAAAGGCACCCTGCTGCTAGTGGTCTCATCTTCATTTGGCATTTTTGCACAGAAGACGCGTTCTTCGGAAATTGGCAGTAACAAGTGAACAGTCCTTAAAATTGCCTTGCTTGTGGCTCGCGGACTTCAATGATGACATTATAGGTTTCCGTCTTCAGCTGCACTCCGTGAGAGCTAATTCGGTAACTGTAGAAATACAACTTCACTCTGTCCAGATTTGTACTTGTGTTTATACAAACATGCTCCCGACCCTTAGAAACTCTGGAGAACTTTGCAAAGGATGGTGCAGTAATTTCTTTTTTCAGCAGTGATGGCATCATTGACATAGACTTGCACACCTGGCAAACCCTGCAGCACCCGCCTCTATAGATCTCTGAAACAACACTGGTGCCAACTAAATCCCGAATGGTAGCCGAATAAAACAGAAAAGATCCTTCAGCGTGTTCATGGTTGCAATCAGCTGCAATTTTTTGTCCAGTGGAAGCTGGTTGTACGCGTCACGGAGGTCATTTGTAGTGAAAGACTCACCCCCGATCGCCGTAGCCAGTATATAATCCACAAGCCAGAGAAAAGTATGCAACAGTTGCAACTTAGCTGTGCTTACCTATGAGGATGAAACGTGGAGGCTAAAGAAAACTCGACTAAGTTGAGGACAACTCAGTGCGCTATGGAAGGAAAGATGTTAGGTGTCACGTTAAGAGATAGGAAGCGTGCAAAGTAAGGTCAGAGAAAACATTTGAGTTACTGACATTCTAGTGGAAATCAAGAAGAATAAATGGGCATGGACATGACATGCAGGGGAAAAAAAGGCAAACCAAAGGTCGCATAGGTAAACAAACTGTATTTCAAGTGAAGGAAAGCGTAGCAAGTGGCAGCAGAAAGGTAAATGGGCGGATAAGGTGAAGACGTTCGCAGGGGTCAAGTGGATGTATGCTAACACAGGACCGGGTTAAATGGAGAATTTCGGAAGAGGGCTTTGCCCTGCAGTGGATAAAGTTCGCCTGCTGCTGCTGCTACTGACGATACTATCTATGCTGAAAAGCATATACTCGCATTATAGAAGGCTTGTTTAACTGTGACCTTGAATTCCCCACAGAGCCTAATGCTGCCATTGCCTTTGACTACTGGCACTATGCGCGTGGTTCATTCAGAGGGCGGCAAAAGCATGAAAAGGTCTTTTTCTACTAGCCGAATAATTCCATTAGCGGCGTTTGAATGTAACGCTCACGGTATTTGACGCGCTTTTCAGAACTTTAGGACAGCCTCGTCTTTTAACTTAAAGTGGGCGGATGGACCTTTGCTGAGGCTCAAACCTGGCTCAAACGCCTAAAAAAATTCAAGTAACTGGGATTGTATGTCAACATTGTTTACTGAACCTGTAGTGAACGCTCACCTTCAGCCGACACGCTGCTAAACGGATACATCGAGTAGGTTAAAGGATTTGATGGGGTCGTGGCCGCACAGGCGTGGCCCTTTAGAACCGAGGACGCTCAAAGTTCATGCGATAGTATGCCGCGTCTACAGACACCTTCAGCTTCCACTGTCCGCGTGGAGGAAGCGCCACTCCCTCGCAGATCTGGCAGGTTTGCCGGAAAGCGGGTTTACCCCGGGAGCCGAGAAATAGCACTGCAACGCTCGCTCTTACACTGGCTGGCTGTCTCAAGCGACGCGACCTCAATAAATAGAGCGTGCACAGGTCTGTCTGTTACAACGAGCCAAAGCCGGCGAGCACATACCCGTAACTTTTGCTTTGCACAGTCGTATCCGTCTGCCGAAATGCGCATCACTATTGGTCAGCTTCCGCCGAACCTTCTAGAGGGATCCGGTTGCTTCCCCGGCCGGGCGAGTCACCATCGCCGCCGGGTGATTAGGGGGGTGACGCTGATGCGCAGAAGGCTACGAGTTCTCCTCGTGCGGAGAAGGAGACGTTTCTATAAGGTTCTGGAACTCCCTACGCAGATGTCGCGCGGGCTTCCTTCGCATTGCGCTGACTCAATAAAACTGTGCCGATTTCGTGACACCGGTAGCTGCGGCACGCTGACGTCATAATACTCGGGTGTGGCTAATTGCAATTTTACATTCGAAAGCGGTGTTGATAGAATAGGTGAAAATGAACGACTGTAAATAACTCAAATCAAAAGGCGCGGGTCTGGAGAGGTAACCTCGGTCTCGGCCAGGAGGAAACAGATAAATTCGGCTTCGAGGGCAGCTCGCTGTAACAGAAAACTGCATGACATAAAGTGAGCAGCTAATGTATTTATTCACTACACTAAAAACTTTGATTCGCAATGGGCAAAAAGAAGTGCAAACTATATGAAGTATATGAGCAGGAATAAAAGGTGGAGAAATTAAATTACTGCCACAACAGGTAACATACACAGAAAGTAGACAATTGCTGCCTATCCTGCAATCGAGGCTAGATGTAAGTTGAAATGATTGCGGTCATGGAACATTTTTTATACATGACACTAGCGATGATCTTGAAATGTGTCAAGTGCGCAGCACACACAATAAGAGCTCTTCATACGCCAAGTAGGTAGCGCGCTAAGTCTTTGTCGTATGATGTTTTCCCCAAGTCGAAAAATTGCCTGCCATGTGCAGCCCTAGGTAGGCAGTTACGGTCCGTGGCAGCCATGTCACCTTCGTGAGTGGCCGCATAATCATGACGTTATTGGTAGAGGTGAGCAGTCTTGCTAGCAAAATGATTTCTTTCCGCAAGACATTTCCTACTTCTCCTTGCATCAGGCTGCATTGCTCGGCTTAAGCCGATATGACGATGGAGGCATTAAAATGCAGAATGATGCAGATGCGTACGTGGTCATGAAGAGACGCTGGCCTCAAAAAAACATAGAAGATGCAGTGCGCTCGAGTGCTGCCCAAGCGTCCATACAGGTACATGCTAAAAAGAGAGGGAAATACAGTGACACGTACTTCGAAATGCATGAACGCTTTTTGAATGGTTGCTGCCTAGACCTGTGGCGTCGGGCAACGTTCCGCTCGCCAGTGTGTGGCACCTTAGCACAATATTTAGGGATGGCGTGCAAGCCTGAGATAGCGAACTCATCTCGCGAAATCTGATTCGGTGCCCGATTGAAGGAAAATCGGTGACTGATGAAGGGGAATCAGTGCCCGGATGTTTTATTTCGACGCGGAATTAGGGCCGCCATCAACGGGAGCTAAACGAATTTCACGTCTAAAAAGCTTTAATTCATGCTTTAATTCGCGGTTTATTTCAACGGAGAAAACGAGAATGTAGAACTGTGCCGATACAAGAAAATGGAAATCGGAAAGGCATCATTTTATGACAACTCTAGAGGCAATTCCCTGTTCTTCGAAGCTGGAAAAGAAAGTTACCCGAGTAGATGACACATGTGGTGAAGCCAAGGGACACTTGTAATCGAATGTAGCGGTGTTGATTCAAATGTCGATGCAGGGACAGTCTATCTCTCTGAGGCTCTAGTGCTCATATTTAAGAGTAGTCACATGAATGAGTCCCTGGTGGAGGTCAGCAAAATCGATTGTAAAATACGTAGCTGAGAACAGGGAGGTTATATAAGGCTAGACGTGCAGAATAGGTAAAAAAAAAAAAAAAAAAAATTGTGATTTCATTTAACACGTTATCAAACAAGAAATAGCTATATCAGCAAAGGTCGGTCATAGGAGCAACTGCCATCACAACGTTTAAAGGGTATGCTCCTATATTTCGTTCCTTCATCAATTTGTGTGATTAGGTGCTAATTGTTAGACATGAATTATATAAATCGGGACTCTGGTGGAAATTCTTATGGTACTTTACAATATTTCTGATTGAGTCCAACCCTTTTTCATGCCAAATTAAATGGCGAGCATGTGGCGCCATCTGCCTTCAATCGTGTACTTAACGCCACACGATTGTTGGATCTGTTTCGAATGTTTCGGACATCGTTTCCTATGGACGGGCGTCATCCCAAGCCACATCCTTGAAACCAGCTTTCGCAAGTACTGAAGCCGTTTCCACACCGACCAAGTGATTCTTGGGCTCT
The DNA here is from genome assembly GCA_023969395.1 of Amblyomma maculatum. NCBI lineage: Eukaryota > Metazoa > Arthropoda > Arachnida > Ixodida > Ixodidae > Amblyomma > Amblyomma maculatum. The sequence continues at coordinate 141,251 of JAJIZL010024167.1, forward strand.
TAATCTAGAGTAATTGCACATGCCCGGGAAAAATTTCAACGAGATCAGGTCCGACAGAAGTTCGAAACGGCTACTTCCAAATTGAACAGCCTGAGTATGAATTGAAGTTGCCCTTTCGTGCTTCAATCACCTACAGTGGAACGCGTGCGCGGGGAAATTCAAGCATGGAGCTCTTCGTTGTCGCCAGGGCTGATATTCATTATTTATTATGGTGCAAACACGCTGACAAGGACAAAAAAAAAAAGAAAAAGAAAGGTGCACACGCTTCAACCACTTTTTCCTGTTTCTAGCAAACGTAAGCACTATACAGTAATATATTGCCCGAATCGCAGGCTTAAAATGTAAGGGGTCACTTTAAATATACTTACAAGCTGTAATGCGAAAGATATGCCCAAAGTTCGGTTCGACCATATATTAGAGATATTGGCCCGTTGTTGGAGCGTCACTAATCATGCACTGATTTTGTTGCTCATTTAAAGCCTTAAGATGCCATCGTTAAGCCGCCACTGCACACTGGCATGGTGTCTTCATATTCACTCTATATTAGTTGGTAGCCATAAGCGTCCTCGTCATCTGATGGCTACTGCTTTGTTCCTTTTGTGTGAAGACTTCCTATAGCTTGGCATGGTGTACATTTATTCAAGATCGCTAGTTGACCGCTGCTTGGTTTGATTGGTTATTGGATTAGCATAGCGCTAATCCCTTCTGCCTCTGGTATCACAAGGTAGTAGGTGGAGGCTTGACGGCATAACCCTAGCTAATCTCTATATTGGCTTATTAGCAATGCCGTGAGGGCTTTGGAGGAAACAACTGTCTGTAAGTCTACATCTTAGTCCCTAGAGCTAAAAGTATCTCCACAGATTCATGTAAATTTCCACCAAGATTTAAGCATTTGTGTCTAGACATCCAGTGATATTTGTTCTAGGAATTACGTCACATCCGCTCACACATGCAATTCAACGCTTCCGGCCAATCGACCCTGTGACGGGGCTCTTGAGGCAGGAAAGAGTTTCAGCTTAATTTTGGGATGCAGGCTGTCTGAATGGGCTGATGACTTCAATACTTTCATTGCTTCAGACCAAATGAAAGGCTTCCTTGCTAGACAGTTTTGGTCTACTCGATCGCAATGCTATGATTAGGATCCCCAGATTTTCGAAGTTATTCGTGTTGTCTGCACGGAGAGCTATTAGCATCACTGGAATTCGGAAGGCGTATTCAGTTGAGGTGGGAATTTCCACCGACTATAGAAGCCGCATTCACCACTAGGGAAACTTTCCGCAATCATTGGAACGCATTATTACGTGAATCGTTCGTCAAACTCTTTCTTCTTGTGGCGACGCTCCAGAAATAATTCCCTTAATTAAAGCGGCATCCAATGCAGACCGCAATTATGAAGGCGCAGTTATACGAATCACTGCCTTACCAAGACTTACCCTTCTCTTTATTCTTCAGGAATTTGCGCAGCGCAACACACTGACAGAGCTCACTGAACAGCGGGAGGCAGCAAGAAATATAAAACGAAAATATGTTATATCCATGGCATACTTGATAAATTCGGTGACAGGGAAAACACCGACAATGGCTAATCACCCTTCATGGGAGTTCACGACTATTACGACGAACAAAACGACTAAGCTACGTCGTAAAGATAAGCCGGCGTCTCGCCCTCGTACTGAACCTGCATTTCACTTACAGACACGTCGATTACCGAAAATCGCGACAGAACAGCACCTACCAGCCCGACTCATGAAGAGCTAAACGTACATAATGAATACGAAACAGAACATCCGGATTGGCTTGTGATGGAACTTTATGCAATCCGCGATGCAATAACGGCGATAAAAAATCGAATCCATAACAGAAGCCCACATGTATACAAATTGCTTAGCCGCCATAAAGCAACTGAAAAGAGTGAAGAAGACACTACGCGTAACCCAGGAAACCTATGACACCTAATAAGGAAACAAAGATACACTTCTAGATACACTGTACGCAAGATAATGCTGAGAACGCTGTGCAGAGAAAAGTTGACTGCCTCACATACGAAATTCCAAACAATGATTTGGCCCCACCAAGCTATCGTTTGATGCCCGCTCCGTTGTCCCCATCCCAGCATCCTCTTTGCGGAAAACTACCCGTGCCCTCATCCCGCCATGCACTTAACCCGCCTCTCTCATAACTTAACTAGACTGGAGGAGGTATTCCTTAGAATAGGATTAGAGCTGGAGAGCCCTTACCCCGTCAGTCACGTGCCGATAGGATTCTCAAGACACAAGACCGACCGCCTGCCAGAAGTTGATTTGATTTGTGGGGTTTAACGTCCCAAAGCGACTCAGGCTATGAGAGACGCCGTAGTGGAGGACTGCGGAAATTTCGACCACCTGCCAGAAGTGTTTCACGCCGGCTGCAGAGGTGGATGTTGGCCACTTTCTGTGGACGTGTGCAGGAATGAGGGCGTCAAGGACATGGATTCTCCAGAACGTGAGACTGTCGGCGAAGAGGGAGGAGGATTTCGCAAAGTGCCTATCAGAGAAAGCTAAAAGCAAAAGCCTTTTCCAATTTCTGATAGAAAACGAGTTGCACGACTCTTAATTTATAGTTTGCTTTATGGCAAGTTAGCGAAATAAAAAAAAAGGTTATACGAATAACTGCAAAATATATGAGCGTCCCAAAAGACTGAAAGGCATTGTTTTTGATGACGGCTCAAGTGATTATTTTTGGAAGCAGGGTAAGAGCTGAGTACATAAAAGCGTTTCTACGAAAGAACTATTTTTCTGCAAAAATACAGTGCCATGTATAACCCCTCACTGGGTCAACAACATTTTACGAACGCGGTGGTTCTAAAGAACCGGCAGACAGAGCATGATTAGCACCATCAACAGTGCGTCGAACTCGTCACGATAGACCTGAAGTTGCTTTGACGGTTAGATACATTTGCGAATGACGTACTAAGTGTGTGAGAACCTGCGTCAACGCAGCAAGTAAGATGTCTTTGCTAGTTATATTTGTTTCCGTGCTTGTTACGGGTGTAGAAATAAGCCACCACAATTTTATCGGAACATAGACAAATCCGCGTTTGTCTCATAGGCGACTGAGAATTCTGAGGAATGGCATTTCTTCGCATTGATTCTATGTCCGTCTTCAATTAATACACGCAAAACATACATAACACGTAAAATGCTCAAACAACATGCAAATAAAGGATGGTGTTCATAAAGTAAAGGTATGCCCTCGAATGCAAAAAGAGCATGCTATATGTTGGTTTTATATTTGCGTATACTACGTTCCAACAATTTACCCATGGCTTTGCCATTATAAACAGCAAAAATACCAATAAATGAAAAAAAAAAAAGAAGATGGATCGGTGTTCTTTTATGTAAGCCGTATAGGCACAATAAAATACCATTTACTGAATTACAAAATAACAGTACCTAATTGTCACTAATTGTCATACGACCTTTAGCATTTAACGGCAATTGAAATTTGCGACAATTTTGTTTTCAATTATATACAGCTACTCTCAGATGCTCAACGTCCTGTGGTCGCTCTGTGGGGGAATCGTGAAAAGGTGATGGAAAGCGTAACAACATGCTGGATGTCTTCATACGTTTCTACCGTGGACGAACAACTACACCATAATCTGACGTTCCGCGATAGAGAGAAAACCGTGAGTATGGTGTGGTATGCTGAGTAACTGCTTACTTATACCGTTTGTTATCTGAAGAACAGAAACATAGTGAATTATTTCCTTTGATTCTTTGCCTCAACTTAGGCACGTGTAAAAACTAGGTCTTAGTACGAATTTATTCTATATGAAGTTCATTACCAACATATTACGGTGTGCAGTCTCGCGACGGCAAATATATTGCACTGGTGTTTTGAGCAATGACAGCGCTGAATATAGACTTGGTCTGTCATGATGAGTGTGTCCCTGAAGGCGAACTGTTGCGTCTAGGTCTGAGTGCTTCACCGTACAATTTTGGTGGGGGTGCTAGGTGCTACTCCAATACCAGAAACCGGAACTCCGCAGTGGCCGGAAGCTTAGTGCTAAGATCATGCCATCCGATGCGACCCTTTATACAACGACAAAACTAGCACAGTCACCGCCCACTGTCGCCATTGAGCAGCACTGTAATTCGGGTACCTTTTGCGGAACCTATGACGTAGATGTCGAAGAGTGGTTTGTTATGTACGAGCGCGTCAAAACATAACCGATGGGATGCGAGCCTGATGCTTGTGAAAGTAATTTTCTATTAGGTCGCTACGGCGCCTGTCCGATTAGAGACGCACAAACAAGATCTAACATCGTGGGACATCTGCAAACACAAGTTACAGATTCGCGTTTTCAAGCTAACAGGACGCAAGCTTACCTCTACAAAAAAGCTAGTATCCACACCACAGACGTTTACCAAATCATATATCTCGTATATACAAGATCTCCTAGCTCTACGTCGCAAAGTGGACCCCTCCAAGTTCCGAGTTCGAGAAGGTGGGCCACTTCTTAATGGCAATCGCTGACGATACAATAAATCTGATTTTTCACAAATACTATACGATGCTTTACTCCGTAATATAGGCATGCAGGTGATTTCAGCAAACTAAACGCCATGGCATTGTTCCTCACTTCAACCTCTCGCTAAATATAGCTGTAATGTCCTCGTGCCAGGATCTGTCAACACTGCAGCGGCCATCCCAGCAGGTGAACTTGACCAGGACTGTTCGCAGAGAGTTGTAGCCTGTAACCCCTGCTACCTTCAACCCTCAGCCAGCGGACGATACTATAGCCTTAATCCAAGCCGTCGTTCACCCGAAGTTAACTAACTCAGACGTTAACTCTGTTTAGCCTTCCGCGCAGAATTCTTTCAACTCAGAGTTTCATTGGTATCCGCTGCGGCTACTTCTGCTGCCTTCATGACACGCTACCGCTGCCGCAAAAAGAAAAATCGGTAAAAATCGTACTGCGGATACATCCCTTTCATCTGCTCACGTGATGGCCGCATTCCTCACCATGGCGGCAGCTTTTGGGTTCTGCATCTTGGCCTCCCTTGTGTCATAATTGTAGTGGTGATTACCGACCCATTGAAACTTTCTACATGATACGGCGTCTCATGCTTTTCATTCTGCGTCCCTGAGCCCATTTAGCCGTTAGCCAACTCTCCAGATCCTGTAGCCCCTATCGCCCCAATCTCGCATTTCATTGTGATCCCACTTCTCTGACTCTCTTCTAGAACACTACACAATGGAATGTCAATAACAATATATTATCACACGTGCTGGACCAAGTCACACTGCAGAGTCCATTTTACCGCGAAATCAAGCCAAAGCATTTCACTTAATTCTAAAACATACCTCGAGCCGGTTAGTTAAGCTAATAATAATTGTAAGGTAATTCTAGAGTCAACCTTATTCTATAACTGATCACCTAACATATAGCTTGCAAAAGTTAAGAGTGAGCTAACGAGCTTCCCCCAGGTTGAAAGACGTCCCACATGTTACTGGGGATGAACAAAGGGCGATTCCTAGTAGCTCCAGGACGAATGAAGCGGCTGGGCTAAAGCCAAAAGGACGCTCAGTTGTGGATGTGTCGGGAAGCGACCGGAAAGTCCGATGTTGCAAGGAGATATATCACATAGCAACATGGAATGTAAGATCTATGACGCAAGGTAAACTGGATGTTGTCAAGCGAGAAATGGACAGATTGAACATTGATATCTTGGGTATCAGCGAGCTCAAGTGGACCGGAATGGGAGAATTTAACTCCGGCGACCATTATGTCTTTTATTATTTCACTTCAGATCCAAGGTCACCCTTTCAACATAACAGTTATCCAAGTCTATGCACCGACCACTGCTGCTGAAGAAGCTGACGTTGAGAGATTTTATGCGGACCTACAATGCCTTTTAGACCGCACCCCATCATCAGACGTCGTTTTTCTCATAGGAGACTGGAATGCTAAGGTCGGGAGTGAAGAAATATCCGGAATTATAGGCAAGTTCGGTCTTGGCGAGCCAAATGAAGCTGGGCAGAGGCTAGTAGAGTTTTGTCAAGAAAACAACCTGACCATAGCGAATACTCATTTTCAACAGCACAAGAGGCGCCTGTACACATGGACTTCACCGGACGGTCTGTACAGGAATCAGATCTATTATATTCTTTGCCGGCAGAAATGGAGAAGCGCTATACAAGCAGTAAAAACAAGGCCTGGGGCCGATTGTGGCACTATCATCAGCTCCTTGCTGTCAAAATTAAGCTTCGATTGAGGAAAACGCAGAAAACTAGAAGGCCTTTCAGATATGATCTGGATCAAATTCCATTAGAATATGCTGTGGAAGTGAGGAATCGATTTCAAGAATTAGATATAGAAGACAGAGAGCGCGAAGAGATGTGGACTGATGTTCGTGATATAATACAAGTTGCTACTAAGGTAGTTCCAAAGCAGAAGAAATGCAAGAAAGCAAACTGGTTATCTGAAGAGGCTTTGCAAATAGCTGAGGAAAGGAGGATGGCAAAAGCTATGGGGGAAAGAGAAAGATACAAGGTTCTCAATGCGGATTTTCAGAAAATAGCAAGGAGAGATAACAATGCCTTCCTGAACATACAGTGCGAAGCAGTTTAGGACAACAGCCAATGAAGGAAAACAAGAGCTCTGTATAAGAGAATCAAAGATATCAAAGGAAGCTTCTGTGCTAAGCTGGGCGTGATAAAGGACAAACGAGGCAAGGACCTCACTGAAGCCTCAGAGATAAAGAAGAGGTGGTAGGAATACACAGAGGACCTGTACAAGAAGTATCCGAATGTGCAAACCCAACATAAGACCTGTTGTGATTACTGATCTCGAGCCGGGCATCCTGAAGAGTGAAGTTGAATGGGCCTTAGCCAGCTTTGCTAAGAACAAAGCTAGCGGAATTGATGGCATTCCAGCTGAGTTGCTTCAAAACCTCAACCATGACGCTTTTAACATTCTGCATACATTATGTCAGAAGATTTGGACAACCCTGCAGTGACCACAAGATTGGAGGAGGTCAGTTTACATCCCGATTCCAAAGAAATGCAGTGCCAAAGATTGTTCCAACTACCGCACGATCGCGCTTATTTCGCATGCTAGCAAGGTGATGTTGAAAATTTCCCAAGGTAGGCTGTAGCAGTATGTGGATCGGGAGCCTCCGGACGTGCAAGCTGGGTTTCGCAAGGGCAGAGGAACTAGAGACCAAATTGTCAACCTTCGCTGGATCATGGAAAAAGCAAGAGAGTTCCAGAAACCCATCTACTTCTGCTTTATTGATTATGCGAAAGCGTTTGACTCCGTAGATCACAGCAGATTGTGGCAAGCTTTCCAAGAGATGGGAGTTCCAATTCACCTCATCTGTCTCCTCAGGAACCTGTATGAAGGACAAGAGGCCACAGTCAGAACTGGGCATGGTCTTACTGATTGGTTTCCGATTCAGAAAGGAGTGAGGCAAGGTTGCATACTGTCGCCCTGCCTATTTAACCTATATGCAGAGTGCACCATGAGGAAGGCCGGTCTGGACGAGTCTTGAGATGGAGTGAAGATTGCTGGAAAACGTATCAACAACCTTAGATATGCGGATGATACCACTTTAATGGCAGAAAGTGAAGTGGAACTCAAGAGACTTGGTGGAAATACACCTGGATAGTATCATTTCTCAACTTGCCAGAATGAAACTATTATTGAACTCCATGGATGATGTTGAAGGACTGAGAGGTAGGATTGTGGGCAGGCAGGAACCTTTCCACGAAGTGAAGAGAGAATTCCGGCGTATTATAAGGACAGTAAGCCACCTTCCGAGCGGGATGAGCACCACCAAGAAGTCACTCCCAAACCAAAGGAAGCATTGGGGGTTACATCTGAGAATTTATCAAAAGAAGAGCTAAGGAAGCTGATAGAAAACAGTTCCGATCCCTACTCTTATGGACTAAGAGACGTCGAGATGCGGACGTCACGAGGAATTGTCATAACTGCGAGCTCCGGTGAAAGCATCAAGTAAGCTTAAAGAGAGCCTATGGAGACTAAGGCAACGAAGGAAAAAAGTAGAAAGGAAATTCGCAACGAAGAAAAGACCGCAAATAAAGGTGGTAAAAATCTCGGAGGAGCTTCCTGAGGACCAGATAATATTTCGTATTATCAATCAAAATGACCTTGACTGCGAGCTGGAAGACCATAGGCTCGTATAGATATGGCAAGAAAAAAAAAAGGCACAACGGCAGTCATTGAACTCACTATGGTCTTCAAGCCTCTAAAAAGAATAAAACCGTATCAACATACTATGGAACAGATGCGCTTCTAGGCTGTAATAATGGTGCCCATCTGGTCACAATGAGCGTTCTTGCAATGCAAAATCAAGGTGTGTAGGGTGTGGTGAAAATGATCATGTAAGACAATGCTGTAACCTCTTGAGGAACTGCAAACATTGTTCAGTATACAGGGAAGTGCAGATCAAGGAGACCTTACAAATTATTCCAAAGCTATACACTGAATTATGTTGCACCGGTCAGAAGAAATTGTCCTGATATGGACAGCTCAATCCTTAATGTTTTCCAAATATGTTTAGCTCGCTCATTCAAAGCAACCCAGCACTTAACAAATAGCCAGGTTCATCACAAGCAGAACAAATATTCCAAGGTAAAAGCCCCAGATGTGGAATAGTCATTCAAAAAGACAAGATAGGAGTTTTTCATTTACATTTAAACCAAACTCTAGGAGCGGCGAAGATAAATTGGCAAAAAAAAGAATATAAATGTTATTGTTGTAATCTGTCAGAGCAAGAGGTCAACCCCATGCCTGCTTAAATTGAGAAAATATAAAAGGTACATCATGCAAGTTTTTCATAACAGCTGGCGATTTTAACGCCAAGCACCAAATTTGGGAAGACAATAAATCCGAGAAATAAGGAATACAAGTTGCAGAATGTTTTAACAAAAAAAACATCTCAGCCTGTTAAACTATGCCTACACTCCTCCAACTTTTGGAACAAAGAATGGAAAAAGTTACAAAGACCTTCAACGGTAGTTCTAGAAGAAAGTTTGAACAAAATAGTCAACTGGCAATCAGTCATGTCTCACAGGGACAGATACACAAAATTTAAACTACAATAAAAAATGGCAATTTTCACTTTTTGAAAAAGCCTTCTAAAAAGCCCCCACAATTTGAAATGAAAGCGCAAAACCTTAAGCAATGTAAAGAACTGAAAATATTGGGAAAATATTAAAAAAATATTAGGAACTGAAATATTCTCATTGAGTAAGGTTTTATCGTTGAATGTTGCAAGGATCAAGTTTCAATAGCAACGAGTCCTGAGCCTGATTGATGGCACATTCTGCTGAGTGAGAGGTCTCAGGGCCGCCATGGTTGTTAACCGATGCCCTAAAGAAACAAAGGGCAAGATTTATTTGACCTATTCTAGTATAAGTGTGTGACCATGAATACACCAGGGTAACCAAATCCTCATCCACTGAGTGGGCATGTGGTGAGAATTATTCACCGCAGCCAAGGCCACCTACAGGGCTTGGTGATTCAGGTGAATAGACACTGCATTTTTCTTTCATTCAGAATATTTTGCTTGACAGAGATTCCAGAAGCCATCGTCTGGCACGTGCTGTTGGACGCCCTATGAGTATGCCGTCAGTAACGTTTGAGCTGTTTGACACTAAAGAATGGCAACAGTGATATCTGCTTTCCAGTGCGATGACTGAGGGGTTATGGCGGTAGACTACGTAACTTGGATGCCCTAGTTCTATCCTGGCCTAAGCAGGTGATTATCGATGTAGTCGAAAGAGCACGTGACCATGCTCAAAGCGCTGCCAGCGCTAGTAAATAATACCTGGTATTCAAAACATCTGGAGTCCTCTCCTTCGACAACGCACTTGCCCAGAGTCTGTTTTTGTTATGAACCCTCTGTCATCAACCAACATGTACGTGCCGAAATTGGAACAGCAGAGGAATATTATGGAGCTCACTCGTGTTGAATTGTTCCCAGGTCATAAACAGGAGGCCGTGACAATATCTGTGTTTCAGAGATTAGCGTGAAAGTAACACAACCGCAATTCCAGAATTACTTGCAGGACAACTCAATGCACATCATTCTTATCTGATGGGCCATTCAAGGACGGCAAAAAAAAAAGAAAATCTCCACTTCGTGTAATATTACAGCTGAAAACTTCCTTTCATCTGTTTCAGTGTTTTCTAAATAATATTTTGCTTATTCCTTATCTGTATATTTCAAGATATTGTAAGCAATGTGGCGGACAATTTCGTTTACCTGCATGAGTTGTTCGCTATTATCTACCGTCTGAAGAAAGCAAGGTACTGCCGTTTTGGGCTATTTGGCTATGTTCACCTACACCATCTTTTGTTGTTTTTCAGAGGAGAAATGAGCAGGTGTCCAATACGTGGGCAACTAAGTAAGTGAACTCTATGCAATACATTCTTTCTATACTGCTGTAGTGTTTAGAAATATTACAGATGAGGAAGGACTTAACTGTCACCGGAACTTCACTCTCCTATGCATCTTTCTATCCATGAGAAGTAATAGTTTAAAAGGAATGCTTTCTGAATTATGCAGAAAGGGGTAAAATTAGTCTAATCATTTCATAAGGTGGCGTCGTCCTCCCGCTATAGGATGTGCCTCAGTATTCTTGCCAAACAAAAGTTCATAAATGGTTTCGATTGCATTCAGTTAGAAGAGGTGCTGAGTGCGCATTCTCCTGCTTCTCTCCTGATGTATAGATAACATCAGCGCAATGCTAACAATATTTTTATATTACTCTAGGTTTCCCACATGCACGAGTTTGTCTATGGGCCTTAGTGGTTGTATGTGTGGCAAGAAAAATGTCATAGGTGTTTACCTTCTGTTTAACTCAAGTTCGAGAGATAGCTGCACGATATGTTTTTGAGCTGTGCTTGTCGAAACATTTTTAATGATATATAACTTGCCATTGCAGCCTAAAATTAATTTTTATTCATGGTTACTAAGCCAGGAAATTAATTAGGGCTTGCAGCTTCAGTAGGGCATTCATACTCGATATAAGCTGTTCAACAGTATGCGACGATGATGCAGAATAAAGTTCAGTTTTAAGGACAAATAATGAATAAAGTGCAAAGTTAAATTCTTGCCAAACTAAATAATTACTGTAATTAATTATTGCATAAATTATTCAAGGTCCCTTTTATTTAATATCAACAATCTATAGATAAATGACGAGTGGCAGAACATTGAAGCTTATTCAAACACTAAATACAGTCCGTAATTAAGATCTCCTGCTATTCCTATGCAATTTATGAACACAAACTAGTCCACTTATAGCACTTGTGTTTCTGTAATATACTAGGCGAGACTGGATGCTAGGGAGAAAAAGCACCAGTTTGACATTGGCTGAGGTCGAAGTTTATTTGACACATCCATACGAATCGCCGGTTTCTAAAATGAATACTAGAGCAATCGCTGTGAAAGAGCATTTAAAAACGTAGTGTGTTTCACGTGTTGTGCTGGCACAGCGCACCGTCAGAGAGATCCACTATTAATGTGTCCTTAGCAGAATGGTGCCAAAGATTTGCTGTTTTTTTGCAAAAACGCGCGCGACTCCTGCACTGTGAAGATAGCGCTCATCTCTCGTTTTGTAGATACTGTATAGAATAGTGTTTTGGCATTTAGGCTAAGCCGTTAAACGTGTATTGCAACAGTTATTCTTGTGCCCCCAAGAAGCGGCCAAAAGTACAAAGTCACAAGTTTTTATTTCTCAGCCACGCTGTGTAAAATTGACATCCCAGAATGCTGAATTCCATAAAGGTTGAGGAGTTGTTTCATCCGGACTCGTGCGTAGCATGGTAGATTCGTCGGCTCGTGAAAAGACAACTTTTAAATTTCAATATTTTTTGCAATTAGTGTGAGCGTTTAGTGAAATCACGTTGCATGAAAAGACGTTTCGGCATTTTTGCAACATTAAAAAAGACTAGGTTCCAACTACCTACTACTCTCACAATAGTATTGCTAGGAAATATTGTAGAAGTGTTCTGTGATGCAAGCTGAGCTACAAAATTTCTTATATCTCAGAGGCTACGAAATAAAGAAAGGTTATGAATGTGGCGGTGAAGGTAAACAGAAATAGTTTCATCTTTCATCTTAGTTCATCTTGATCATTAGTTTCATCTTGATAAGTTTTCTAGCTAGCACATTTACACGTTTGAAGATGACAATGTACGTTCGTTCCCGATAGGCTGTTGCGCTATGAGCCGTGAAGTCGTGGGCACAATGTTTACTTTTGTTTAGGCTGCCTCACCCTGAAACTTTACATGCATTGTGTTGCAGCTTAGGGCTTGACAATTGAAATAGTGTATGCTAGCCCTCCATTGCCGTATGTAATTCTTTGGAGGCATACGACAAATCGAGGTATATGTAATTTTTCATGGTACTACAACTATTGCGGGTACAGCGCTATTTGTATTTGCCCTTACTGTCCACCCTAGCAAATATGTATAGTGTGCGACTTGCTGTATTTCAAAAGAGACTAAAAAATGTACTTTATTTAGACTTCTTTTAACCATACATCATACAGGCAGGTTTGAGTAGCACAGGTAGCATGTTGATACAATTAAGACTAGTCGAAGGGGCAGAGGTAATAAATAGAATGAAAAGGAATAAAACATAAAAACGTTGTGTTTATAATGCTGCCGCAAGCCTCGAACAGTATTGTGATCCGCAACAACATACATTAATTGCGTTCAAAGGTAAAACTGGTGGAAATACAGCCTTTGTCATAAGTGTAGAGTCCAGAAGGTCTGCTTCTGAGCAGTGTAGTGGCGCTGATTTAGCATTAGTGGAGGTTCTTTCCATCGGAAAGGGTAGGAACAAAAATCATCATGATTTTCGAAACACTCTAAATGTATTACAAGCCGCACGAGGTGGCTCAAAAGCAGACCCCCTCGGCTCAACACTTTTGACAAATACTGTACATGAGAATAAAACCTGCGTTCCAATCCTTGAGGTGTGAGTCAAACATTCTACTCGTACTGCATCGGGGTGCGTCCATTCAACTTGGTTTAAGGGAGGCTTGGAGGCTTTGTGAGCCTTATGTTAGCAAAACGTAGATACAAGTCGATGTCTGCAAACTTATATTGCGGAGACGAGCCCAAGCCGCTTAAAGGATCCATTGCGCTATCTTGCTATACGATTTAGCCGGAGCTTATGTGTGCCCAATTTTTTTTCAGCCACCTTGACGTGACCTACCAATTGGGAAAGGGCGAAATCCATGTGGAAACCAGTGGTGAGAATCATTTCTAAAATACGTGCTATGTAACCAGACATATGTACGGTATGCCTATAATATATTATAATTTGATAAGAAATTCACGTTCTCTGTGGCAGTGGAGACTGAGCAAACAATTTTCAAATCATCCGTCACAGGGCCATGAGCACTGCATGTATTTGACACGTGCCACTAATCCAATCCATATATTCCAATTTGTTCCAAGAAATGCAATTTGTGGCCATAAGAGACCATCGGGTGCTCTCTCTTCGCACTACATGCCCTGCACATGTCAATTTCTTCTTTTGATTGCCGTTAATATGCCATTACCTGAGTTATTATTCTCGCCCAATCTTCATGCTTCCTATCCCTAATTGCTGCACCTACTATTTTGCGTTCCGCACACTTGTTATCAACCTAAGTAGAACACTATTCGTTAGCCTCCACGCTTCATCCCCATAGGTAAGATGCAACTGTTGTATACTTTCCTCTTGAGCGATACCAAAAAACTGCTAGTCATATCCTGCAAGTGCTTGCTTAATGCGTTCAATGTCATTCTTATTCTCCTAGTTATTTCCATTTCATGATCCGGATCTATGGTTACTACGTATACCAAGTTGACATATTCGCCTACATTTTGCAGTGCTTCGCTATCTGTTGGAAACTGCTGTTCCTTTCCGAGGCTATTGAACATTATCTTAGTCTTCTGCGTATTGATTTTTATATTCGCCTTTCTGCTTTTCCAGTTACCAATTATATTTTGCAATTCATCCCGAGTTACTTAGCAAGGCTTTGCCATCAGTGAATGACAGATTACTGAGGTATTCTCTATCCATCCTTATTACTAACTGCTCCCACTCGAAGTCTGTGAATACTTCCTCTAAGCAAGCTGTGAATAATACTGTGGATATCGTGTCTCCTTGCTTAACTACTTTCTTTATAGGAATTTTGTTACTGACTTTATGCAGACCTGTGGTTACTGTGCTGCCACAATAGATTTATTCGAGTACTTTCATGTATGACTCGCCTACACCCGTACTTTACAACACCTGCATGACTGCCTATGTTCCTACTGAGTCAAATGCTTTTTCGCAACCAATGAATGCTATATGTAAGGATCACTTATATTCTGAGCAAATTTCTATCAACTGGTTCTCGTATGGATATGATCATTTTAGACCCCTTCCTAAAACCAGCTTGTTGGTTTGCCTAATTGAAGTGTAAGGTTTTCCTGGTTCTACTAGCAGTTAGGTTGCTCCAGAGCAACCATTCAATAAAAGAGATTTGCTCATTCTTAAATTAATTACGAGATGCTTATGGAGAGATGACTGAGGTAAACTTGAAGCACGACTAGAGAACAATCAACAATATTTATTTTACACGCCTTTATTACCATAGCTTGAGAAATAAGTTTTAGCGTTCGAAATCACTTATGCTCTGAGAGACGCCGAAAAGGCGAATTCCAAAACTTTCGGTCAACTAGCAATCCTTACTGTGCACTAACTGCATGCTGTTCACGAGACTGCATCTCGCCTTCCCCGAAAAGCGCCCTCCACGCAGAGAAATCGAACCTGACCCCCCATAATGAGAATTAGAGCGTCCTAACTGTTAGCCTTTATAATGGCAAACCTACCAATGACACATACAAATATTCAATACAAATATCTACTTGACTTTGTTCAATGGGGCAGGGCTTCACAGCGGCATTTGCACTTATTGAGGAGGTGGCGTTTTTGAATAATTTGTCAAAATGGATTTCCTTTGCCAATGGGAAACCATGTGATGTTTTATTTAGGTTTGGATGAATTTTAAAGATGTGATAACACTGATTTCTTTCTTTCATCAACTGATGTAAGTGTGGATTGAGATAAGTAAAAGGTTTACATATATATATATATGCAAAGGTCAGCTATGAATAGTAATAACTCTTTATGCAGGGCTTTGGTTGAGAAGGTATAGAAATGTTAATGTTGCTTTTTTCTTTCAGCACCTGGTGAGGGTATGGATGATGGCGGTGAGTAAAGGTGTTTAAGCATATAAATACAATGGTCAGATGATGATAGTAATACTGATGAATTTAGCATGCCACGGTGGTCTGGTCAGAAAGACGACGGCGCTCATCGCACTCCCATCAAAGGAAATTGACCGCAATCGAACACTTCACGACCGAGTGATTGTCCCGTTCAAGCTTGGCTACGTCGGTCGTGTCAACCTATACTTTACTAGACAGGCCCACTTCGTATCTACACACATGCAAATGAGGGCTCATACAGCCTGGAGGGAGCATAATAATGCACTACCACCATTCAATTTTAAAATTGCCAAATGTGATCTCTCTTGTTCATTGCCATTTTCGAGGCGTGTCTTCGTCATGGGCGGTTGCAACGGCATGGAAGGTTTCAGTGTGATACATTTAGAGCCCACGCAAGGAAAAACGCCGGTGGTGTCAGGAAATATCAGGTTTCGAGATTGATGACATCAAAAGATAACCTGACATAGCCTAGCACTGATAGATTGGCGGAGTTTCTGACTTCGTGGCAGTATATGAAAGGCCCAAGATGGCAGGTCCCCTAATAAGAATTGCAGTTGCAGGTTAAGCCCTCGAGTTTGGATATGTAATTCCATGAGACCACATGGAGTCTCCGAGTTCACAGCGGCGCTGGGGACAGGCAGCGGATTGGTGAGCTAGTCGCGTGGCATGGGTGAGTGGGATAGCAAGGAGTATAAACCTACTGAAGGGGTAAACAGTAAATTCTCCGGACAGTGCCCGTCGTTGTTCATTCTAAGTAATCGCATAGGGGACTTAATTATTATTATAATTATTTTCTTACGCGTTTGAGGCGTTCCTTCCCGCAAACGACAAGCCTGTAGTTCACTACTACCAAAATATTTGTCGTATAAACAGAACTAAAGTTGGCTTTTATACGACTCGGAGCAAATAAATCCTATAAAGCATGCACCTATGAATTCCCGAAACCTCGCTGCAGCAGTTTAGCCCTGGTTTTTTGCTACAGACGTTCACGCGGACAAGGAAGCAGAATATGCGAAATTCTACTCTCTGATAACTAGAAACAGCGCAGACTGCAGAAAGAAGTACCCCGGCTGCCTTTACAGGAGTCTTCGCAGCCATTCATAGCACCAAACCAGTGGCACTAACTTTATAGGTTCATGAACATAACACCAGAATTCATAAGGCAGCGTTTGTTTCTTTTTCTTTGGTTTTGCACTGTACAGATCACCACCGGGCATAAGAATAGCATCCGCCTACCGTGAACGTTTGTTTTCTGAAAACGGTCCGGCAGGTACTCTGGACTGGACCAAAGCTCGCCTATACCAGCGCCGGAAACCTCTAGGCGCAGTGTTGCAGATTGTCATCCTATAGCTTTACGATGCTCGGTGCGTGAAGCGACAGGGGTTTTTACACAGACTTTGGCGTCTGGCTACACTGTAAACAAAATCTCACCCTTAAGGTGCATGTCTGTGTCCTTTACGAATAATCTTCAGATGATGTGCATCAGTACCTCAGTTGTTTTTTTGGAGAGAGTTAGTTATATACACGGAAAGATTGAGAATTTCTTACAATTTGCGACACCGGGCTTCTAAGGAGTCCATCCTGTTGAAAAGACTGTTCGTTACCTGAATGATAATGCACTGATAAAGAAGGATGCTTCTGCGCCTTATAAAAAACGCGCTATTTTCAAACGGGACGGGTCGCTTTGTTAGAACTGCTAGTCAACGGTTTTTTAAGTAAATACGTGGTATTGGTTTGGACCACCCGTAATGCCATAGCATAAGGAACCAATGCCGCAGCAAAAATGGTCGCATTGATCAAATTAGCCTGCTGTGAATTTAGACGGGACTACATGCCGCGAGTGCTTCATAACGATAAAGGCCGAATCACATGTTAGCGTTTTATCAGCGAGCCCAAATTTTTCTTATGCGTATTTGGATTTCTGTAATAAATTTCTGCCAGTCACACAGTTATTGATACCACTATCAATAGCAAACCTTTGCACAACTTCGCAATGCTGTCGAAAGTAATGTTTTCGTTTGTCGTACTCAATATACCGAGTTTTACATCATTGCCCTGGAGGATTTCGTGGCTTGGTAGGCCTTAGTGGTGAACCCATCGTCACTTCCGTTGGCATGACTGCAATTGTCTGAGCAGCTTTTTCTTTGGAGTGGTTCATTAAAATCGCCCTTAGTGGGGAAGGATTTGCTTTAGCGCCCGAGTCGCCCGACACCATCTCATGACTCCAGCACTATTGTTGCCGAGCGCTTGTAAGCGTAGAATAAAAATATGGAATACGACGACAATGTACCGCCTGCTGCTTGAATTTTAGGAAGAGATGTAAGGAGAGGCGAAGCGAGGATGGTATAGAGCCGTTATATGCATGAGGAGGCGACGCTAGTCCACAGCTAACGGCTCTGGTTTCTAATCTTTCATGCGGATTCCCACACTGTGTCCAGAATACTGCTTATCTTATATGCGGAGGTGGGCTAGTTTCAATGTAAAATATTGTGCTCCTTTCCTAACGCCAGTTAAAAACTCGAGTTGGGCACAGAGGTGAGGGAATGTCATTTAAATAAATCTTTGCGAGGCAGTTCCGTCTACGGTTACACATCCCCATACATGCAGCCATGACCAGAGTTTTGAAAATAAATGAAAAATGTGTGCCACGGCTCCCAGGACAAGCGTTGAAAACTTGCTGCAACCTGTATCGTTACTCATTTTTCCAGAGTTAAAATAACCTTATATTCCAAATGCGTCTTTATTACTGCAGGTAAAAGAGCGGTTTCCAAGGCTATAAGCGGAACTTGGAAGGTTTTGGGCGTGGACCCGGACTGCTTCCTTGTGAGGCTTCCTCCGAAAGGTGAGAAATTCACCGCTTTCGTTTCCACTTGACTCAATTCTCTATACACGTTGTTTCGTCGCACGTATCGTGGCAAATTCTTTGAAAAATGTAGCTAAACTTCCTGCAGTGCAATCTGTTGGATAAATAATGTCTTGCGTACACTGCATGTGCTTAAACACGTGCAGATGAACACGTTTAAAAAGTAATGATACAATGAAGTCATACTTGGTACCGATAAATAACTGTAAGAATCTACCAGAACTGGTTTATTTAGGCACGAATTGCTACGTAATGTACACTCCTTAAACATGTAATAACTAAATGTGTAAATACATGTATGCAACGAGAGAAAGTGAAATATTTATTGAAAGCAGGAGTGAAATATTCGCCCCAGGTGGGCAGCCTCCTTAGTCCAAGAAGCCGTGGACGTCAGCCATCTCCCTAGTCTGGTCGACGAGACTGCTGATCGTCCAGTCTGGGGCTGAATGCACACAAGCTCGCAGTTTATTTGGGTCTTTTCATCCATGTACTGCGTCATTGGGATGAAAAAACAACTTTAAAATGCGGCTTCAACGCATTGGCTTGTGTGCCGAACCACATAACACATATCTTGCAAGATCGCCAATCAGAATTCAACTTTCTTAAATAAGATACAAGTTCTATGACAAATAATTTCGTATACTCATTTCCACACAAAAAACAATAATGTAAATGCTATTTAGTGCGACCTAAGCTGTTATATGATATGATTCACATGCGCGACGTTGACACTGTCGCTACCATGTGTTAATAATTATCTAAATAATTTGTTCAATATTCGTATCTAAACTTAGCTTCCTGCTATTCCCAATGTAAAAAATAGATTTGACCCAGCTGATTTCTAATGCATATCTATATTAAATACCCTTTCAAGCTTCTCTACAGGGAGTTGGCTGAGAATAATTATGTTGTGAATTCAGCGTAAAACAACTAGAATATTCATTTTTTTTAAGAACCAATCTGCGACATCCCCCCACAAGAGCGAATACTACGTAAGACGTGACTTTAGAGCTATCTTTTCTTCCAGCCCAAGCATAAAGAAGCTAAAGTGTGTTAGATATGAAACTCTTAAACCTCATTTGAATGTCTTAAAATAGTGAGAAGTAATAAAATAGTAGACTCTTGCAACTCACAAAACTACAAAACAATTCGAACTTTCGACTACGGCCTGTGTCTAGATTTCCCCACCGTTGATATACAAAACAACCCTGCCGCCTGCAGCTCAGGTGTGCAATTTGGTGTTAAATGGAGCTGAACACCATCCTTGCTTCCTAGTCTGCCGTACGAACGATCTGTTGGTTATCGTGGTCATTCAGTTTCAGATCTTCCTTCTGTGTGGTCATATACTCCGCCGATCGTAAGCAGCGCTAGAGAGATAACACTTGAAACTACGCTGAAAGCAGTCCAAAATCAGGCTATAAAGCTGGTAGAGAAGGCTATCAAATTATAGGGATAGATTCTTTTATTCCGTTTAATAGAATAATATGGCTTGTTCCTTTTTATTAGTTCACGAGCACATTTAATAGGTAATAATTTTTATTGCTATTGCGAAGCAAAGGCGTATGTAGGGACTATACATTATCGGGTATACTGATTATTGAGTCCCCTTTGGCTTGAAGTATTTCATCCCTTATTGAATTCGCTTGCAGCGTCCCTCACGAAGAACTCTTACTTCCCTAAAACCCGTAATCTTTTGTGGTTTGTTTCATTACCGACGCTCACATACGTATATTTATTTCGGCACGTTCATCATCCATAGAGGATTCATAAGGTATTGCATGATATTTAGTTTTGATCACATTATTACTTGCGCTACGCCATTGACCTGTTACAACATTTATTGTTTTGTGCCATTGTCTTTCCAGGCTTTTGAAAGTCGACCTTTTGTGCGATTTGTAGGTGAAACTTTACCTTTCGTTGCTGTGTACCTTTCCGTGTAATTTATGAAGCCTCCTATCATAGCGACATGCAACGCTCGAGGATACCAAATATAAATAATTACTAACAGCCAAGAACAATAATTTATACGCAGTATCTATTTCTAGAAACAAATTCTTTTCCGTCTTTTCTTCAAACTATATTTAACTCACGAAGAGGACTGATTATGAAGAGAATAGGGGTGAATTCTGAAATAAAATAGCTACGAATTTCCTTCACATTTTGATGTGAATATTGTGAAATTACCCAGGAAGCCATCCCATCTAGCAAAGGTACTGTTAAATAAAGAGCTAATATTATTAATTGGATATAAGTAGACTCTTATAGTCTGTCTAATTTGTGCCATTATTTGTGTTCGTAAGAGTGTTGTCTGAGCATGTGAGTAATTTAAACTATTGAATTTAGTTATCAGCTTGATACGCCTATAGGCTCATTTCGATATGTACAGCAAGCAGCAATTGCCATAAATTAGTAATTATTTTGATACTCTGTTTTTTTTTTAAATCATGTTAACTCTATGCCCAAGTTCTTGTATCTAGTATACGGAGAGAGTGCTATGCTTCGAAATTTCAAATTTCACTTGACTCTTCCGCTTTGCATTTCATGTTTATTTGTTGTTGAATTTTGGCTCCAGTACTGCCTTCAATGTTCGCAGTTCGAGATCCTGTCAAGCTCCGGCGAGCCTTTTCTACTCGCTGTTTACTTGCACTTTTCAGTAAATAAATTTAAACATGAATTGCTTGTAAGTGACCACTTCAAAAAGCATTTAGCTTGAGCAGCATTGAAGAAAGCAATTAACACATAAATTTTACATCTGGTGCAGGGCTCCAATATGGGAAATGCAAATAGGCAATTCATGTTTTAATGACATTACGTTAATGCGTTGGCTCGTGCACATTGTTGAGACAGGGCTGCGAGTGGACCATTGTACAGCAATAAAATGATTATCAACGCAACAAGCTCATCAGTGACGCATGCGATGCTTTCTTGCGCAACATTATTTTTGCGATAATTTGTTTTGCATGCGCAAGCTATGGGTTGTCGTAATTAAAACAAAATATATCAAGGAAAATCAAGGCATAGGCATAGTCCGCTTGAGCGTACAAGAAAAACATTGTAGTAATACCTGCTTAAATGGTACATTTTCATACTTTCATTTCTTTTCTGCCTTTTTTCTGAGGTTTTTAACAACAATCAGCGCAGAAGCTTTTTATCGCAAAGCTTAGCGTCCTATTCTTCACGCATGGCGTAAAACAATGTCAGTATTAGCAAAAGAATAGCTGCCGGCTATGGTACTCTGCAAAAGGCACATTTTATATATGGCACCTATATCCCACAAAATGATATTCGCAGGAGGAACTGTCTCATATTACAATTTTGCTAATTGTTTCATTTCTTTCTTTTTCTAGAGACGGGACCGTGCCTTGTGTGGGCACGGGTAGGAAGTTTTGACCAAGCCTCCATTCCTTGCATATCCCGGTTCTATAGTAGCACGAAGGAATGCCCAGACAATAGGAAATATATCTATAGTTTTGTGAGCCCACCGCATTTGGTTACCTGTACCGAATGAAATGAAATTAAATTTATTTCAGCAGAATCGGGGTACATATACTTGGGAATTTTCGGTTTTACATCTGCTGAGGTTCATGAGGCAAAAGGCGTCCACATGGCGCCTGACGGGGCCTCGTGACCTTCACGCACGCTGTGCGGCGAACAGTGCCAGTATTTGCTGAAGGAGACCTTGTACATTAGACAAATCACATCACATTCAAGCGCAGCCTTTTTCCAATTCCAAACAAAAAAAAACAAACATAAGTAATAAAAGCGAAAACAGAGCATCGACAAGAAAAAAAACCAACAACACAATCAAAACAAAAGAAAGAAATATGCATAAGTAATAAAAGCAAAAACAGAGTATCGACAAGAAAACGCTAACAGCACAAAACAGTTGCACACATTCTTTAGTGACGTCTCAGGTAACATCAGGTTGAAAACGTTATCAAGGTATAACCCCCCAACAACCACGATTGAAGGCTAGTCCTGGTTCTGAGTTAACATTCGATATGAGCCAGCTCGTATTGGTTGCCTTCTTTGTTTTTTATTTCAGGTTTTCCTTTTGAGGTCTCAATAAAATGAAAACATTATCGCGACATTTGATTATAATCTGCAACCTTTAGCAGTAGTGCTTCTTTCACTTGTTTTTTTAAAGAATATCGTGTTTTAGAATCGTTTGCAATGGAATGCAGCTCTGGAAACGTGTTTAGTAATAACGGTAGCTGATAATCTATTGACTCCTCAGCGTAGGTTGTTGTAGCGCGTTGTTTCACGTATTTTTCATCTCTTAACTATGACCACAGTCTGGTCGTCTGTATCTCGTAACGAAATTTCGTCCGTGTGGTTTTATTTTTAAATACAGGTAGTTTGCCAGACTCTGCTGGAGCACATAAGTAATGGGTAATACTTTAGATTTTAAAAACAACGGGAATGCATGTTCATATCGCGATTTATTTGCTATAAATCTAATACACTTCTTTTGCAGGCCGTACAGTTCTCCAAGTTACCCTTACCAGTGCTGCCCCAAACTAGTATGCAGTAGTATAGGCGGGAGAAAATCATTGCGCAATTGAGTTTCTGTTTAAGCCAAGCTGGCAAATAAACCTTAACCTGTTGAGGAGGCCAAGCGTTATTGAAACGTTTGTTAAAGTAGCGTTAAAGTAGAATTCATTTAGATGCCAAGATCAAGCATTAGCCGATTTAAAATTTAAGCACAGTATAATTCTGTGATGTATATTTAGAGTGTGTCATTTTCCTTGTTGTGAGCTTTTGTTGTTAATAACAGCCGCCTTCGAATAGTAGCAGCAGCACATCAAGCAGAGTTGTTTTGTTCTACGTATGAGACAGCTGTCACACATTCTTTATGCCTTCATCCCACGGACAACTTACAAGATAATGTTATAAAAATAACCATGGCTAATAACAATTAACCATAACCGACCTCACTGTTTTCGGGTTTCATTTCATGAAAAATGTATTCTGCTTCCTTATGGCAAACGGATGACATCTCAAGTTCCAAAGGACATTCCATGATCCACCTGTTCCAAGCTTATTCTAATTCAATTTCAGTATAACACTCCATCTAATCTCAATGAAATGCGGCGCAATATCATGGTAATGCTGCATGTGTCACTTACATGAGTGATCATTGCAAAGTATGTTTTTCTACTGAATTTGTGAGAGTAGAACTCACCAGCCTGACTATTCAGGGTCATGATATATTCCATTCACGTGCCGTAACTGTCACGACGTACTGTCAGACGAAAAAGTTTTGTGGGATGCGCAAGGCGTGGAGAAGCAACGAAAGAGTGCTCTGTTGCGCCACCTTCTGTCACAAAGCGTGGTAGCGAATTCACTCGTGAGGTGCAGCTTGCGCGTGCGTGTCTTTTCTTGACTATAAAGCATCTATAACGTTGCTTACATTCATATGACAGTTTTGATACTCTTGGCAGACACTCAAGCTCCATGTGAGTATTGTCCTACGTCTGCATTTGCTGCTGCAATGCACAACGATTGTCTCCAGAATATTTTCCGCGGCGAGCAGATTTATGAATAAATTGTACCTTCAAAGAGGCGTTGCAAACCTACAGCGAATATATAACTTTTTCGGCAATATCTATTTCGTGGATCTTTTACACATTTACAAGGTGCCTTGTAACAGCTTTGTATTAGAAATTGAGCATGGGAGCGTAGTGTTATATACTTCACATATGGCGTCACCAAGGAAGCTTGATGAAGCAAGAAATTTGTCAATGAGCATGAAGACAAGATAGAGGTAGTATTTCTGTGGCGGTCGGATTCTAGTAAATGCGGAGTACGCGAAGAAACTCCGTCCGGTTGTGGGATGATATAGTTGGAAATCAATCATTGACTCAAATCCCTGCTCACAATTTTCTTGGATCCCCTTATATTTGACGTTAAATTCGAAACATTTTTATTCTCCTGAATTAATGCAAGGTACACTCTTGTAAATAACTGGAAACAGCCTCGAGCTCTGTTGTCAATAAATGCCAATACAATTATGCTCTGCAGCACATTTCTGTGAATATTACGTGTATTTCGGCACTGTTCAGCATCACTCAAAAGGCTGCCCCTACCTTCGTTCCTCGCAACAGCATTAAGCAGGTCGATGCATGGCTATTGTCGCACGGTGCCTCAGCAGCCGCGACTATCCCCGGTGCGTTCAGCGGGAACGGAGTAGCGAGGCCTTCCTGATAGTGATGAATGAACATTTGTGCCCAAAGCGCGCCTGGCGTGCAAGGTCTGTGAACCACGACCCGCGCTCTGTGACGGAATGCAGCCACGCAGTTCATATTGTTGTTTCTCCTCCACGAAATGCACAACGGGAAAGTTTCTGCACGTGACAGTACATTCTGCACTTCAAAGTTCCAAAGGGGATCCTGATATCCCCGTTTATATTGTAGCATCAACCCTGCCAACAAACTGGAGAAGGCCTTCGCCCTTATTGTCACGGGCGTCTATGTCCCTACAGTGGGATGGCATTCGTGATCAGACTAAGGCTCAAACATCGAAATAAAATCATCTGACAGATGGGCTGCGCCGAGGAAACATATTACCAAGCTAAAAGAGCATGTGCGCACGTGCCAACTCGAATGCGTGCGTCCTCCCGCTGCACTAGAAAAGACTCCAAACAATAACCTATTAACGGCCGTCATGTGGCAGCGGCAGTGAATGTTCGACAACCGCGACACATTTTTTTTTTTCAGCCTTAAGGAACTGAAGAATAGCCACTCTGAAACGAAACGTGAAACGAATGTAGCGGTCGGGTAGAAAACCCGAATACTGCTGTCAGGAATGTAGCAAGATATACTTTTTCGTTTTTAGAATGATGTGGTTGGAACAGAGGTATTGCAGATATGAATACACAGTCAGCGTGGCATATTTAAATATACAAAGTTTTGCGAAGCTGACTTTCATATATCATCTATTTTAGTTTCACATAATTAACTACCCAAGCAACACACTATTATTTGACTGACGATTGGTCAATGTTGGAAAACAATTCATCAATATTGGGACCACATCGGTTCTCAGGACATTCACTACACTTTTCATCGCTGGACCATCGTTCATGCCAATATTGGTCCACGGTACAGCCAGTTTGGCCTTACCAGCATAGGTTTATTGTTGGCTTTCTATTTCATGGCTGATGTAGAACAACCTCCCTAATTCAATAACATTTCCAAGGTTGCCAGATCGGTGGCTTTCTCTTCGTGGACCTATCACAAGGCTTTTCAATTTATATCCCATTGCAAACCTGCGCATTCGATATGCATTGTTGAGCCTTGCAACAGGTTACCCTGCATGGTTATGTGACTTGACTTCATTATGCTAGCCTGTGAGGAGCGAAGGACAATTAAATGTTCATGTGAAACGATACAATGAACATTTTACTTGTAAGCAAGTAGAGAGCATTTTGGCGGGCTAGTTGGTGCATAAAGAGGTTAAAGAAAAACTTTGCGAAAACGAAGACGAGACCACACAAGCGCCTGTATTGTATTGTCTCGTCTTCATTTTCAAGATGTTTTTCTTTAACCTCTAAGCAACTAGAGCGCATTCATAAAATGAGACAGCAAATGGATTAACTACTGGCTATTCCGTCGGAAGAAAGGAGCCTTTGAATATGAAATGTATATTTATTCAACAAATATACCGATCTTTTAGCATTTCTTCAGCTGCCTGCGTTTTAAAGTAGCCTAATAGTGATAAAGCGACCCTTGGATATGTGTGAAACAAAAGATGAACAGTTCTTTGGGAGGTGGCTTGGATTATTCAGTTAGTTGGGGCTATGCTGCTATCAAAAAATCAAAACACAGGCCTTACTGTAGCAAGTTGAAATCAGGTTGGTTGTTCAAACAGACCAGTATAGAATGGAAAATATGGACAGCATACGTATAATTTCATATAATCCCGTATTGCAAACATTATAGAGTAATCAAATATAATTTTTAAGAAAGACAAAGATCACCTTATGAAAGGCTGTGTTCGGCTATTACAATAGCGTCGCGGTTTCTATGAATAACGTAAGTTGTAGTGCTAGTTGGGTATGCTGTATTTAATGACGTCGAGGTAACATTGCAGACAGCTGGAAAGTGCATGTCAATCGGCTAAGCACCTTGACAATATATCTACTCGAATGACTCGAGGACCTCTGCTATGCTTGAAGGGTATCTGCTCTTTCATAGATAAGTTGTATCCCGCCGTAAAATCTCAGATAAGTGACTGCAAAATTAATTGTACCAACGTAACATTTATCACCCCTTAAATAAAATTCTGGTAGTGATGAAAAAAAAAAGAATATGAAAGCTTACACTCTTCCATAAGGCTATTTCACATGCAATTGAATACTGTCGTCATTTCTGCTGGTACGTCATAAAAATTTATTTCGAGTGGTTGCAGCGGCTCGAGCAGGAAGAAAGACGAGATTCCAACAGTTTTGAAATATTTCGCCGCATTACTGCCGGTTGCGGCGATAATTTTCTCAATTGCCTGTGAACTGGACGTTAATGACTAGCTGCATTGGAAGAAGAATCATTTTTTATTTCTCTCGTGAATGAACGGAGGATAATCAGTGTGTTCACTAACGCAACAGATGGCAGACGACATGGCAAAAGGAGTTAGACTAAGGACGATCAATATTATCAAAGACAAACGATGATTCTTACTATTCTGTCTGCTGTGCTATGCGCGTGGCGACAACGCAGACTCTCGCTGAGTTGTTAATAAAACGATTTCTCGCCTCTTTTCTTATTCTCTATTCCTGCCGAACAAAACAAACTAATACATAGAATACGTACAGGATATTTCTATGGAAAACATTATTGAATGCTTCCTTCAAATGCCTGTGACTTGGGAGGTGTCTCAAGGATGTCTATGTACAGGTACACGAGGACATCCTGTGTCGACAGGTGGGAGCGGAAGCCGAATTCAGTGTTACAAGGTTATTGTCTTCTAAGTATCTACTCAGCCTCATATTGAGGACCCTCTCTATGAGCTTCCCCAAACATGAGGTGAGCAATATCGGTCTTAGGTTATTCAGATTAAGAGGTTTATTCGGTTTAGTAATGAACCGAATCTTGGTTGTCTTCCAGATTATTGATAACGTTCCTGTAGCGCAATGCTACTCGTTGAAGCATTCCACCAACGAGGTGATGGGTTTATTGCTGATGTTAAAAAAAAGCTTCGCTGTTTTTTTATTTGGACCTGGGGCTGCATTCTTTTTCAGGGCCGTGATCTCTGTTTTGATTTCTTCATTCGTAAGTGGGATGTCCAGCTCAGGATTCGGAATCCCAGAATACTCTGGCTGTTCCACGACGTTGTCCGTGCACAGGTACCTAGCCCTCCGCTTTTCCACCCGGGATGCTGTGTACAATTTTCGTGAGCCTGATTTTCGTGAGTGGCTGGCTTGCTGCTGGCGAGGCCGATTAGAAAACGCAGGAACTTTAAAGTCTTTGACACACGTGCGTAGCTTTCCATGAATACCATCAAAGAGCGAATTCCAATTATGGCTGGCCAAGGACATGGCGTAGGCTTCTGCCTTTTGTTTATCTCTATTTTTTCTTGAGTATGCGATTAAGCTGTTGTCTTCTCCATCTCTTTGTCAATAAATGTCGTGCTTCACATTAATGTAGAAGCCGTGGATCGACCGCTGGGCAATATTCTGTCGTGCGGAAATCTTTTGTAAAAGCTTTCACAGTTTGCACCTCATCCTTAACCCATTACTCTAGGTCTTCAGTAAGGTCTGCAGTAGATGCTTTGGCCTTCTTCCACCTGTCCCAGTTTGTTGTTCTCGCGATACCTATTTTGTGCTTGCATGCGTTTGCCCTTATCTCCAGAGAGAAAGAGAGAGAGTGTGTATATTTTAATGAGAAGAAGAGTGGAGCGTTTGACCGGTGGTAAAGAGACCATGGCCTGCTACTACACACTGGGAAAGGGAGGAAGAGGAAGTTAAAGGAGAGTTAGGGTGTGAATGAAAGGGGATGATGCCATAGTACAGTAAGGTTTCACTAGTGGTCCGAGTTATTTAGGAGACCATGCACACACTTAATGACAATCGTTAAACATAACACGCCGCATATGTTCTGGACACACCACTTCTCACTGAACAAATACCGTCAAAATTACGAAGAGCTCTGCACTCTCATATGCCAGCACAAACGCAGAAACACGCCGACGATGCACTTCACCAGAAAACTTCAAAGTACTGCGCTTAGGTAGCACCGAAGAATAGAATAATGTTACAAAAATGGTATCTAAGTTGCATGAAAGTTGCCTAACATTCTGTCACATAGTTGCAACATTAGTAGAACATTCAAAAGAAACAATACAAATTTTGGCTTTTGAATGTTTGAATATAATGTTTTATTTAGCATCGCGAACATTATTTCAATGTTACAAACAAATGGTGATCTAATATTGTCTGCTAAATGTTAAAATACATTTGAATCATAACTATAAAATAACATAGCACATATATTTAAACACTAAACCCCAGCGCTTTTGCCCTTTTTCTTCTAATAACCATGTTGTTTCAATAACATTTCATTGCAACTAGAGCTTTGAGAGGATGCCTTCCGTAGAATGCAAGCATAGCCCTATTATTTTGTTAAGAAGTTTTGATTATTATTCATTCACCACTATGGCTCACTGTATACCCGCCGGCGATGACAGTAAAAGCTTGACTCTATGCTATTTGTTCAGAGGTGAATGTAGAAATGGGGCTGTATTATGGAGTTGTTGCACTGCATTGTGGTCTTTGCAAAGCTTGCAAGCTGGGTACCATCACGAGCGGTGGGCCTACATGCTCGTGCAATGTTGCTCTCTATTTACTCGAGGGTTAACCTTATATTGAATACATATTAAATTTATGTTTAAATGTTTATGGAAGCATTATACTAATCATTATATGCAACATTGCTAAAACATCAGAAAAAAAGAACATTAACAACATCAAAATAAAGTTATACTGAGACAGAAATTAAGATTTCTTTAATGCTTCGGTGCTGCTGGGCATACACGTGTGGTAGTCGCCGACTTGAGGAGACCATGCACACTCGTAGAACACAACATGCCACATATGTCTTGGACACGCGCCACTTGTTCCTGAACACCCATGCCAGCACAAACGCGGAAGCACACACGCGAGGCACTTCAGCAGAAAATGATCAAAGTGCACTGGCACATGTTTCAGCACAAGAATATGTTTATCCAGAGATGATGAAATATTTGCAAGTGCTGTTCAGTATTCTTCTAAATCGCGCTGCTTATATTCTCGGTGAACGTCAGGTACGGACACGTATCCGTACTAACACTGTTTCCCAGCCTCGTAGGCCAAGTAGGATCAGTGAGGATTGTTAAGTCTTCTTGTGTCATTGCTACTTCCAGGTTTCTGCCTTTGGTGTCGCCGCCGCGTAGTCCCATGAAGGGTGCGATGCGTTGAAGTCGCCCCCAATCCCGGAGGGGTCATGACTCACTAAGCTCTACATTTCTGTTGAGGGAACCTAATCTTGCGTGCCTCTCTTTAGGAGGGCTGTAGGCATTCAA
>JAJIZL010024167.1:170971-186845 GCA_023969395.1 Amblyomma maculatum
CGTTACATAATCTTCGAGTTTAATAGGCATTAGGTGGGGTTATTGAAAAAGGAGAGCTGCCGGTGGGTCAGATTCATAAGATAGAAAGATATTAAGAGGCGCCTGCATCCTCCTGTATCCCCGGCAGTCCCACTGCATAATCATTACTCTGGATTTTTCTTGCATGTTGTGTCCGAAACGGAGGGCTCGTCCACTCGCGCTGTACGATTGAATTTGTATTTATGTCTTTTATTCAAACGTTCCTTCCTAAGTGCCGCAATCGCTGTCTCCGTGTATCGTCTGTCGTTTGCAAGCTGCTCTCCAATTTCTTGAAATTGGGCGTTTACGTAGGTTGGGAAGGCCGGAAACTCCTCCTTGAAGGATCTGAGCTCTTCAGTAATCTGTTGGTAGACCTCGCCTAAGGCAGGCCGTAGCTAGGATCTGAGCTTGGTTTTAGGAATTCTGATGATTTATCGCCGTTATTTCATTACTAGTGGCTTGCATCAGTTCTTGGGTTTTACTGTGAACGCGGTGACCTTTTTTTAACTTTATGTCGCTTTTTGACAGCTGCCGAATCCGTGTTATTCTGAGGGAAGGACGAGGAAAGGGAAGGCTACTCTGCAACGCTCCCTCCGAGGAGAGCTGGGACCAACTTTACGCGCTTAGACAAGAAGACGAAGCTGGCGCTTGTCTCGTGGGCCCAAAGCGTCACCCCCACCTGGGGGCCGCGCCAGGCCGACATGCCTTAATTATTACTCTTTGGCATTAAAAGTTGTTTCTCTCTCTCACCTTGAATCTGGAAGCTGAACCGAGGACGTGGAAGCTGAACTGAGGACCCGCCTCCGCGTAACTGGCATTATGGTCGGATCCAGTTGTCCGGCGTCTCGAGCTCGAACGGGCGCGAGAGGCGGATAGAGAGTGGGAGATTGATGAAAACTCTGCTCGCCGTCGTTTTGCAGGCTGATGCTTCTGTCTTTCCCTGCTCCTGCCTTCTTCATCTTCACGTTTCATTGTTGTGCCGGGTTCGATGATGGGGCACTAGCGTTCTTGTTAAACGGTCTGTGGAATTTCTCCTTGCAGTCACTTGCATATGTGTTGTGCGAGCCCTTTCAAAGAGCGCAAACGTCTGCTCAGTGACCTGGCCTACCACAGTTGATGCAAGCCGCCCTCGTTTTCCAACAGGTGTAGCAGCGGCACTCTGACCATCCGTACACTCTAAACACAGTAACCTATAATATAAGTTTTAGGCTTCAGTAACCTATGTAGCAAGAGCAGAGACATTATACTGCCAACCAAGATTCGTATAACTCGTGCTATGGTCTTTCCAGTTGTGATGTATGGATGCGAGAGTTGGACTGTGAAGAAGGCTGACCGCCGAAGAATTGACGCTTTTGAATTATGGTACTGGCGGAGACTCTTGAGAGTTCCTTGGGCGGCCAGAAGATCGAATCAGTCGATATTGCCGACCATAAACCCTGACTGCTTATTGGAGGGGCAAATTCTAAAGTTAAAGCTTAGCTACTTTGGTCATCTGATGAGAAGAGAGGAGTCGCTGGAGAAAGATTTGACGTTGGGAAAGGTTGAGGGTCACCGGAGAAGGGGTAGGCAGCGAACGCGATGGGTAGATGGTATCCTCGAGGCGCTGCAGATGAAGTTATGGGATGTTAAGAAGATAATGAGAAACCGGAGAGCGTGGCGTGATATGGTCCATAGGGTCACAAAAAGTCGGACACGACTGAACAACTGAAATGAACTGAACCTATGTAGCAAAGGTTACATGTCGTACGTTTTCATATTTTGGTCATGTTTTATTTATTTATTTTTGCATAGACTAAAGGTTACAACGGCCAATATTTAAGCGTTTCAGAGATTACCATGAAATTATTGCCAAGTAACCCTTGCACAGTATCCTATGAGCAGCATGGTAACATATGAGCCGACAAGACGGGAGATATGCCCATAGAGACACGCATGCGCACACGCGCGACGCGTGACTTTTGAACAGCGGCGTCATTTGGCCAACGGTTGGCTGCGTTGCACACGGTGGTCTGGACGGCGGGGAAGCCCGAAAGCTGCAACGTTGTGGCGGCTGCACCGTTAATGCAGTCAGTTCGAGTGCTTCAAAGTTCTCATGAACCTTGCCGTTTGCTGGTGGCGCTTCTTTTGTGCATTGTTTGGGGTGATACAGAAGTGTTTTTGGGCCCGTGTACGTACTACAAAATCGCCAATGCCGCTAAACAGGAAGGGACTTTTGAGGTGTGCATCACGGCAGCTGCAACGAACCTTTATGTGGCTGTCAGCGGTACGTCATTGCTCGTCGGACGGCTTCGCAGCTAGAACAATTAATTTTTGACTGCTGCTGCTGCAACTGTTCAGTCGTTCACGGCGGAAGCATTTATTTTGGTGAGTGGCTCCTTTTTCATCTAAAACACAGTAACGACTGACGTAGTCTCCGTTTATTCGTTGCTTATCAAAACGTGTATTTTCTCAGCCCATTTCTAAAGTTCATTCTGCAACTGCACTTCATACCTAAATCAGGTTCAATAGCTATACTCGTACATGACAGACTTATCATGCGAGAATTTGTGCTGATGAGTCTAGTTATCTGTGATATTAGTTCGGGTTGGTGGCTCGGGTCGTTGGGTACAATCTGTGAACATTACAGATTGGTACTCGCACTATAGTTTTGACCGTTCGCATGCGTGTGGGCGCGTCGGTGACATGTGCGTTTTCTTATACTTTGAGATGAGCACGCTTGAAATGCGCGGCATTCCTCTGTTCTCGATTAAAATTCGACAACTTTGCACGTCTTTTAGCTCTTTGTCGATTAACCTTTTCGCCGTAAGCGTACTCGCTACAGCCATGCACGTGTACAAAATACTAAATACATGGCTGTACCAAAGCATGGTCTGTGCAGTATGCGATATGTCAGACAGCCTACTAATGTTTCAGTGTAGTATGGACGTTATGCAGCGAGACTATATACCGTGACGAAATTTCATGCTTCTTGTGAATTGGTTCCTTCGTGCGTTTTACTCTGTAGCCTGCCTAGGTGGTTCACACTAAAAGAGTGAAATGCTTGAAGTGCAACAGCATAGTTAACAGCATGTTTGCTGAATGATTAAGTAGGTTGAATACACAAATGCACAAAACAAAACACAAAAGAAGCACTTGAACACGCCGGAAATCGTTTCAGTGAACACGATATTGTTTATTGAAAATCTTTATAGCTCTACTTGAGTGCTTAATACGAAATTTCATGTACAGAAAAGCTATTAGTGTAACGCAACCGGGCGCGCGTTTACCAAGTGGCTAGCATGCATGGACAGAGCCAAGTGGTATCAGTTATTACCGAGCGCGCACTGTTACATATGCCCAGAAGCGATTATTGATTTTTTTTTTCATTTCTACCGAAGTTGCTCTGCAGTTCGATTTCGCGCCTGTACATTTGAAACTCCGTTGACGCCCCTGGAGACGCACTTTATTTAATTCAACGCTGATTCGTTGTATTTCTAAACCAAATGTTAAAATACAGAAAAGCTAAAAGCAAAACATAGAAACAATCATCACTGAATGTCGTCTTTTTTTGGGTGATGCACATGCGTATACGCGGTCGGAAGATTGGGCCGCGTCATCTGGCCTAAAATATCAGCGAGCACATTTTGCAGGTTCACTGTTGCTACGCAGGTGTTTGGATTCATGTAACCGGCCTCCACTGGAAATTTAAAGTCTCGTGAAAACCGCGGGAGAAGTGGCTAGCATTTGATCGCTTTGAGACAGACTACCAGGGTCTTATTTCACATCTGAAGCCTCAGTGGCCCGACTAGCCTTATACACGAGCTGAGCTTCCTCAAGTTGTGCGACTGTAGCTACTTTCCGACCTTTGCTTGCTTAACTGTTGCATTCTCGCTAGTTTTCAGGTTGGAGTGAAAATAACAGGCTCTTTAGACATAGAACTGATACTTTTTGACAGCCATGTTTCTTGAACATACTCGCCACGGTCCTGGAAGAGCTTTCTTCCTTTCCAATCGGCTCATCTTAAGACTGTTAAGTGGAGTGTCAATTCATGCCTACGAGCTGGAGTGCAATGATCACGTGTGAATCAAACATAAACCAGTTTTTCCGCACAAGTTAATATTCTGTCTGCCGCAATATACTCCTAGAAGATTGTGTCAGTGATGCTGAGTCCTTGTTGGCTGCTTGTAGACTACGAGAGAAAAAAATTGCCCACGATTACGTTACTTCCTAATGCGAAATTTGAGCGCAGCTCTTCAGCTGTTTCAACTTTTCGATAAATTGAGGCAAAAATTTCGAGCAAGACACGTATGTACAATTAGAGACAACTTTTATTTTTTAATTTTTCACACGTATTCCTTCAAGAAACACTCGACTAAGAGTTGTTGGCTGTCATGAAAGAAGTTTCGTGGTCGGAGAAATGAAGAGAGCAGTTGAGTTATCGGGAGGTTGCGGGAGGCAGCGCGTGGGCCCATAGGAACGTTGCGCGACGAACAGATATCAGCGGCTGACTGATGTCGCTGACGCCGCTATCGCTAGCGAGTGAAGCGAGTGAGAGCGGGATGCACGCACCGTGATCAGCTGATAGCGAGCCGCAGCATTTCGGCAACCGCAGAGCACCCTCGCTGCCATGCATGAAGATGGAGAGGGGGGAGGGGGGGAGGGAGGGAGCCCCTCCTCCTCTTTCTGCATCATGGCGACGATGTTCTACGCAGCAGGTCGTCTTGTTTCGCTAGCATCAGGTCGCTGCTAGCGCTGCCACCGGCGACACCCCCCCCCCCCTTTTCTCGTGTTCTCCGGTTGCTGCGCGCGCTCCTGCCACCATCGTTCGCCGCTGAGTGTACCCCCGTCCCCCCTCTTCCTGAGAGGCTGCGGTTGCTGAAGCGCTGGCTCGAACTGGGGGGCTGAAAGGGGGGCGGAACTGGATCCCACTCCTCTTCAGGCAGTGGGATCTCGGTCCACAGCTGGTTGTCAACCGCGAAAGAAAAGCTGCATCGGCTCCTACAACTCGCAGTGATGAAGAGCGCAGGACATACGCCTTCCCGAGCGGGCTCGCAACTTCACGGGCTCCGATAAGTTGTGCGGTGGGACGACGGAGGATTCGGACATGCATGACCAAGTTTCTGTTCTCTGAAATGGGACTTGCCGCAAACCAGAATTATGGACCCCTGTGTTGTCACTATAATGCTGCACTTCAAGACAAGACAAATTACGCGCGAATGGTGCTTAGCATTTTTCTAGGTTTAACAAGGGTGAAGAAAAATGTGTGAAAAGTCTGGCTTCTTCATGTCTGTAAAAAGCAGACAGCTATGACTAGAAATCGTCGCTTGCTCTGGGACACATCAGAAAGCGACTGCTAGATTGAAGGCATGGGTGGTGCGTTTAGCCATTAGGGTGTAATGAGACTTCGCTGCACGTAACCTTAGCATACAAACGTATTTTCACTGTTTTAGATACAACGGCAACTTTCTAAACTTATCCCAGCTCGCGAGCTGACTCAATAGACGTAGGACATTACTGTCATGCACGTTTACTGCTTTTGAGAACGAAAAAATGATTTTAAACTAGTTCTTTAAATATTGTGCAGTTAGTTAATTCATGTTCATGTGACACTTCGCTGCGCTTGAAATGCCTTTATGTGTACATGTCCGCAAGGAAGTGGTTCTACGACGCATTTTTCTGTTTCACAGCTGGACGAGGGTATATTTGATCAACCGAAACTACGATTTCGTTCTACGGCATTGTGCACCCCTTAGTGGCAGAGTAAAATTCTTCTATATATGTGACTGACCATAGCTTCGCGCACACAAAACCTCTCGCATCTTAGCAGCCCAGACGTGACATCACTTTGAAATTCCTGCCAAACATAATCGAATGATCCACTGAACACAGGTAATACCGGAAAAACTATGATGTATCGAACAGCGCAAACATGGACACGGGAGAGGATGCCTGGTTTGTTTGTGGGACTTAACTTCCCAAAGCGATTCAGGCTATGACAGACGCCATAGTGGAAGACTGGAAATTACGACCTCCAGGAGTTCATTAATTGCACGGACATCGCACAGCACATGGATGTCTTGCTTTTCGCCCGCAGAGAAAAGCGCCCGCCGAGGCCGGGTTTTGAGATAAGATGAATAAATAGAACAACACAGCGCAGATATCAACTGAAGATTTATTTCTGTTATGAAAATTGTCGCCGGTGTGGAAATACAAACAAAGCGGAAACAAGCAAAAAACAAGCAACAGAAATACTCGAGAAAAAATCAACCGAGATTATCCACCAGAAGTGACAGCTCTTTTGTAGCAATGCTGTCGAAGGGGAACTCACACATGCATTTCCCTGCTTCAGTATCTTGAATGCCTCAGTTATTCCCATTGTGTTTTTTATGTCTTTTTTTATCCCTGTTTTTCTGTGTGCAGTAGCACGTACTGTTTTAATTTCCTTTTTTTTGCCCATTCATAATACCGGGTAGGGAATTTCGAGGTTGCCTGATACTACATATGAAAATTTATAGCGGTTTTCTTCACGTGTTTGTTTTATAGAGCGCCGAATATTCCCAGCGTATTGCTCATCGAAGGGCAAAGGAAGCTTGTAAAAAAGACCTTATCATAACAAAAAAGCTGCTGCTTCTTTGCTGTGCACTTAGTCACATTGCCCTTTTCTTCATTGTTATTACAAATCTAATGTTCCCACAGCCTTCGTTGTCTGGACGCTGTTATTGAGGAAACCTTCACTGAGAAAAAAAAAATCAGATTTGTGTGAAAAATATTGATGGAGCGTGCGGTCTTTGCTGAAGACAAAGGGAATAGGCTGGGTGAGTGCATTTTCTCGTGGCGGCTCCTGGTGCCGACGAGGTGACCAAATCCTGCGGTTACGCTTTGTGCTCACCTTTTCAGATGGCGCTACATGCCTGCAAGTGTGCTGTTGGACTCTATGGTTTTCCTGTCTAGGGTGCCTTCGTTCAGTGTGTACATTTCGTCCCAGCGTAGTTCGCTTCGGCTACCATCACTAAGACCACACGAATGGCTCAAAGTTAGCTGCCAAGTGCGGATCCTGCGATGACTCGAGAATACGTATTTAAATGCACAGAAGCTAAAGACTGTTGGATGGGATATCAAGACCGATTTCTTACACCCTACATATTTTTTACCATTTCGCACGGTGGTTTGCTGCCTTTGTGAATCTAAAACTTGGTGGATTGAAAGGGCATAATTAGGAGACAAAACAGACTGCCATTAAAATGCCTTTTGCCATATATTAGCTAAATAATGTTTATTCTGGAAATAATTTTACATAACAAAGATCGCAGAGAGGTGGGTCGTCTCAATATTCCAGTTAATGGGAAGCTGCAGGCAAAGCTCACAAAAACACAAGAAACCGGGTGGAAAAAGTAACTCAGAAATGTTAATATTACGTTCACCAGATAAGTTACCTTTTTTTGGCATGAGTATTCCCCAGCTTTGCCTTATCTTCTCTCCCTCACTTGTTCGCCTCCTTCATTTATTGGTCCTTCAGCTTCCCGCCATCCACAGAATAATGTGTACTGCTTAAACAGGTGTCGATGAGGTCAAATTATTTGAAAGAGATAGCTTCTCGAAGAAATATTTAGAGCTTAAGCATCTAACACCAATCACCGCCTAGCCCCTAGAAACCTGAGCATCTCCCCTTTGGAATGTTAGAATTCGACCTCTTTATTCAGTAGTATGCAACTGGCTATGGAGCCATATAAGCATTTGGTCTTTCCGCTAAAGTTAAGTTTTCGCCAGCAACTTCTTTCCAGTCAGTATACGGGCATCAGTCAACCAAATGGTCGTACTTCAAGTTAAAAGGATGCTTTTCACTGGCACGAAGAAAGGAACAATATCAGACAAAATATATCAAAAAGCCATTATGTGTGCCTTCAATAATGTAAGAGCAGTACATCTCCTATCACTACAAAAGCCTGTAGCGGTGGTGATGGCCAAGGTGCGACAATCGCATGTGTGAGACTGAGAGGTTCTAGTTTACAGGTGACATATTTATGGCCGATCACTGATTACTCGACAGGTTATGTGACGTCACGATTCAAGATGGTGCTATCAAACTAGAAGCCGCAATCTCAAGCAGCTCATACAGTCTATGTGAATGGAAAGTGGTGTAAGGATGTATTTTGCACAATCCTTGGTGCGGAATCAGGAGCACGCAACGCAGTCACGTCCATACGACTAGGTTACAGTGTGCCTTTATATCTACGTGAACGTCAAGTGATCTTTAAAAAAGGTGTTTTCTTAGCACTGTACTCTGTTGAGTTTTAGTGAGATAACAATGACAATCAAGGGGTTAGTGATCGAGCGCGAAGCAAATTGCATGTATGCAAAAATGTATAGAAGAATGACATAATGTAACGACCTATGACAAGTCATCAATCATAGCCACGATCATTACCCATAATTCATCGTAAATATAAAAGGTAGTATCACTCAGTACTTTACAATGCTTGCGCTCATATAAAGAACCCCTTTTTGCGATATTTTTTGCTGATGAGACGGACAAGGGCTTTAATTCGTTCAGCCTTGAAAGCATAGGTAGCCTAAGAGGTTTTACGCACAGCTGCCACCGTCCTATTTCGAAACGTTTTCCCTAACACTCGCGGTAATACGGGATTTTGATACGTTGACAGCTATGGAATGTATAAAAAAAAATCCCCATAAAAGCTGTTATGAATGGAAGACAGGCTCCTGCCTTAACCTGCCTGCCCATTCTCCAAGAAATGGTAAAGAACGGTGGCATCCCGTTAGGATCTGCGTGTTCACGGAGCACGCACTGTTCACGCTGTAGCAGTGTTTTCACCAGAAAAAGATTGCCGACTACACGTTTGCAGATACTACTCAGCTGGATTTTTTCATGCGGATTGCAAACTTGTGCGGGACGCCATGGTTTTTCTTTACAGCGTTCTACAACTTTTCTGCCTGTCCATACGAACTATACTTGGCAGAACATTTTGCTCTCCATATGTATACATATGAAGTGGAAAGGTAGCTTAGTGATCATTATTCGGAACCAAACCTATATAATGTGCTACCCAATAATAAGCAGTAATCGCTTTTTGCTAAGAAGGCTTTTGTTATTTTCGTATCCCCATAAGATCTCCGGACTACCATATGAGCCGAGTAAATAAAGCGTAGTTCCCACAGATTTTATTTTGGCTCCAATCAAAAGGCTACTTCGGTAAGGACATGTAAGGTACAAATCCCTTCTTTTCGTTTATGCAAAACGCGTAATGCAAACCGGCAGGGGTGAGCCACCGGTTGAAGGCTTTTCAAGCGCACGAGAAATACCACGTCTCCGATAAGAGATGGAACGAAAAATGGTAGGGATAACATTAAGAGATAGGAAGCGTGCAGAGTGGGTCAGAGAAATAACTCAAGTTACCGAAATTCTAGTGGAAATTAAGAAGAAGAAATGGGCATGGGCAGGACATGTAGTGCGAAGAGAGGATAACCGATGGTCGCTTAGGGTAACAAACTGGATTCTAAGGGAAGGAAAGCGTAGCAGGGGGCGGCAGAAAGTTAGGTGGGCGGATGAGGTTAAGGAGTTCGCAGGGGTCAAGTGGACGCAGCTAGCACAGAACCGGGTTAACTGGAGAAATATGGCAGAGGCCTTCGCCCTGCAGTGGGTATAGTCAGGCTGATGAACAGGTTGTTGATGATGATGATACCTACTATACGAGCGTATGCATTACTTTAAAACTGAGTTTTCAAATCGCATATCCATTCCTGTCATCCTTTAAACATTCATAATTTATTTTGCATGCCTAAGCAAATAGTCGGGAACTTCTGTCTCTGACGCTGAGGCTGGCGCATCAATTGTCCTAATAAACCAGAGGCCTGAACCTCGCTCACATCTCAAGCTATATCATTTCTAATAGTTTGAATTGGCTTCCTTATCTGCTTTAACCCCCCAAAGCAACTAATACTATGAGAGACGCCGTAGTGGAGAACTCCGGAAATTTCGACCATCTGGAGTTCTTTAACCAGCACCGATATCGCACAGCACAGAAGGGTCTTTCCGTGCTTTCCACGCATAACACAATGATCTCTTTTGGTTGGCGTGTATTTTGCTAATGGTTTTCAATGAACATTGCAGAAACTGTACACTGATATGTGCCCTCTATTTTAGTTTTTAGAAATGAGCTCTTGCCTGAGTATTTACGCAACAATATGATTTCGTCACCCTTTTAGGTCCTAATATTTCGCCCCTATTATCAATATCGTAACCCAGCTAGCGCACGCATATTCCATAGTTTTCGAAGTATCGTAGTCAGAAAAGCTATCTCTATAATGCGCGTAAATATAGTACACAAGTTCAATTGAGTTCCTGACAGAGGAAGGGTTGTTTCATGGAATACTCTGATTGACGGGGAGGTGAAAAGCAAATGTGAAAACAGGTGGACTCATAAAGATGGTTCTTCATATGAATTTTAACCGAATCAGGACAGGTTTTGTGCGCTAGAGGCATCCAGTCACGTCATAAGAATAATATGAAAGCTCGAAAAAGTTCAGCCACTACCAAGCCAAATACAGGAGTGTAGACTTTGTCGCTTTAGTCAGTGGGAGGTCGCTAGCAAGACTGGCACGAAGTGCAGCTCCTGCAATTGAAATGATTAAACACAAGAAGAAATGCTCACAAATTGATCCGCCTAGGATCAGTATGTGAACAATAGTAGAAATGTACGAAAGAAATCAAACCGCGTCATTTTGGGGTTTTTCATCGTATCATAATGATAGCTGCACTGGCCTAGCTTCCAGAGAAAATCACGTCCCATTCCCCCTCTCTCCCCCCTCCCTGATTAGGTTGGCGTCGGCTTTTCCGAACCCTACGAGGGCCCGCCTCGCACGTCCACCTGCCTCGAAGTGCCTTGCGCTCCTTGATTGTTCCTTGTTCTCAAGGGAGTCAACGCCCCGGAACGCTTCGGAGGAAGCTGGTCG
This sequence comes from Amblyomma maculatum, assembly GCA_023969395.1. Lineage (NCBI taxonomy): Eukaryota > Metazoa > Arthropoda > Arachnida > Ixodida > Ixodidae > Amblyomma > Amblyomma maculatum. The sequence continues at coordinate 181,937 of JAJIZL010024167.1, forward strand.
ATTTCGAAATGAAAGCAAGGGACGACGTAGCAAAAAGGCATGACGAGAAATCTCTTGATCATGGTTGACCCAGGAAAGCATTATGATGGGAAGATAAGCGAAGTGGCCACGCAATGGAGGCTTGCTTTGAGCGTCGACTGACGATGAGGACGAGTGGCGGCTCAATATAAGGGCACTAAAATGCATGTTCAGACTGAAGGTGAAGGTGATTGTACCTAATGGGGAGACAACGAAGCGCCCGTCATCAGGCAATGTTCTCTTCAAAGAGCCGTGTATGTCAAACACTTCGTAAATTGTGGATTGCCTTGGTACATGCACAGTACGAGTTTTAACAAGACCAAACTGAGGAATAGAAGGATGGAACAAAACGGCATGTTGTAAACGTGATATGTATAGGTGGTGCGTACACTTTCTCGCTGCGATAAAGCTCCGGGAATGGTTGTTTGAAATGACTGCAAATTAGATAATGTGGCCCTTATTCTCTGGAGCTAGCGCAGACTCTAAAATTAAAACCGCTCTGAGTAATGTCGTACTACCTACTAAAGCCATAGCGAAGCGTTATTTGGTACCTAGCGAATTGGCGAGCCTCACTTGTGCACGCTATAAACAGTCTTAACAAATTTGCCACTATCTTTGGTCGAATTAATGTGAATAAGCGATGGTCGGAAACGGCGAAGAATATGTGTATCGAAGAAAGCGGTGTCAATCGATTTTGAAGATGCTTGGTTAAAAAATAACTAGGTAGAAATGTTCGTTACCAGGCCTATTTCACTAGGAATATCGCGCTAAAATTGAGACTTCATATTTGTTGCCACGTTTCTGCTAGTTACGCATTCTCGTCACATTTGGGAATAGCGGGGCAGTGAAAACCCCATCTTAGTATCAACATTTGACCAAAGTCTGGTAATTTCCATGAGTCGAAAGGCAGCGACGAACCAAATTGTGGTCAAATTATTGGACATTCGTCGTCGTGGTCGAGAAGCATCTCTCTGAAGGCTTGTATAGACTTTTTTTTCTTTTTTCATTTTCTTTATTTTCACATCAGATATACAAAACGGTTGCAAAAACTGCTGGGCCAATAGCCGAAGGTAGTATAGGCCCAATGTACACATTTGTTATAACAGCAACAGAAGATACCAACACGAAACTCGGTTATAAATGATGAGTGAACGAAGTAATAGCGAGCAACACTCATCAGCAGACATAAAAAGATTACAAACATAACCCTCAATCTTCGAAAAGTAGAAGCGCTTAACGGAAAACATGAAATTGTTAGCCATTTTAATTTCAAGTGGTATAATGTTCCATAATTTAAACCCGCAATATTGGATTAGGCGCTGACCATAGGCGTTTCAGGCTACAGGGTAATTAAAATTAATATTATTGCATTTCTAGTGCTCCTGTTAGGCAACACAAAAATATTAATTGAAAGCGGGTAATTGTTCTGTATAATGTTATTTACTACCGTTGCTATTCTCATTTCGTATAACAATGTAAACTGCAAAATCTTTAACTTCTTTTACATTTTTTAACATTCTTTACTATTTTCACATTCCTCTTGAAAATAGTGCAGAATGTAACGAACAACGAATAAAACTAAACATCGCGACGTCTGTTGCTTCATTAAGACTTCTTTTTGGGCGAGTTGGTTCATTTTTGGAAAACTTTGATAGAGCGCAAACACACACGACCACTAAGGACAAGAGACGAGACGCAAGCGCCGACACTTTGCTGTAGATTATGAAATCTAGCATAAGTCACACTACAGTGTAGTTTCATTTTTACGCATGAGCAATAGAAGAAGCGTTATATTCAATAAGATTAGGAAGAAGAAATCGTTCATGTGAAACATCAAAGGGAAGTCTCGTTCATTAATGCACTTATAATATAGGAAAAGTTTCTTATACGAGTAACTATTTTGTCATGCTTTATATCACCTCTGGCTACATATTGGATAGAAAATAGCGCAAGAGATAAAAACCAAAGCAAAGAACCACAGGATGAGCGCTGACTCACAAATAAAAGATTATTCAAAGAAGCAACAAAATATACGAAAAAAAAATCGATCGGCCTATCAACAAATCGACAAGCCAAAAACACGTGTTGGTACGTAGGATGAAAGCATGCACTTTCATGTAGAAAAATGGATAGTTTCTAACCCACAACTCTGTTTTTTTTTTCTTCATGTAGTAGGCCTCCTTTATCTCATGTGTTAAGTGGGCCGGGTGTTTGTACAGGATATCACAATAGTGCCATGAAGGATAACAAAATTCGCAGTCACGGACGTGGTCAACGAGATTAGAAATATTGATAGATTCCAACTTATTTGCATCATCTTTCAAACCTGTTATAATGCACCGCCCCGTCTTCCCGAAATACAGTGGTTCACATGATATTGGGATTTTATAAACTACACTTTGAGCGCATGGCACATGCTTAGTTTCATGCTTAACCCCACATGTTATTTCAGGTTCATTTTGGTGCTCAGTTTCTTTCCGAAAAGCACAAACACATTTAGGTTCTGTGCAGGAAGAACAACCTTTATGCCATATCGTTTTGCCACATTTTCTTATATTGTGTGATAAGCTGTGTACATAATAGAGAACCACAAACTTTTTTTCTTTCCTTCCCTTTTTCCGCACTACGTACCAAAGATGACGTTTTTAGCTTTTTGAATATCTGGTAACCGCCCAATAACAGAACATCATCCGGGTAATCAGATGCTTGAGTCTTCCAATTTGATCATTGATGCTGCCGATTATTACATGTTTAAAAGAATTTGATAAAATACACATCAAAGTTGAAACTGTAATTCCTGTTTTTAGTGTCTTGGAGTGATGCGATTTAAAATTTAACAACGGTTTTTCTACCCAAGGCAGGTATTCTCAGCAGATATGGCCCGTATCAACTTTCAAAAACAGATTAAAAAATGATAGCTTGCTATCAACCGTGACATCAGTGATGAACTGTAGACCTAGAGAAGTTTCTTTAAACAATTTTAGTATGTCAGTCATGAGCCAGAGAAGTTTCACGAAAACGGCCGTTTAGCTATAGTGTTGAACCACTTGCTACAATGGAAAACAATCAAAAACAAAAACAAAGCACCATACTAATTTCTATGTTGTGGAGTCAAGGCAATTGTAAAAATTATTTCTTCAATACTTTCTTTTGAATAAAGTTGTTACCAACAAACCAAATACTTTATTTTAAAAAGTTGTGAATATATTCTTGAAAGTGTGATGTATTTATGCTCTTTTTAGGTCTTTCTCCATGTGAATTATGGTGCTCGCCTAATGCCGTTTTGCGCGCTCAGTTCCTGGAAGCAAACCATAAAGTTTAAAAATTTTCAATCGTGTATAGGCAACTATGAACACTTTGCTTTATGCAACCATCGAGGGCTCAGAAAAAAATACACGCCACTGAGATCAAGGTATCACAAAGCCGTAAGAGAAAAATTGTCTCGATCGAACGAAACACATAGGAAGCATACGGCAGCTCTCTCAGCATAACAAGAAACGTAAAAATGCATCAGAGCTGCGCAAGCAGGAACGGCGCGATCTCGACCAATGATGGCGTTGATATCATCTATACGCCATGATGCTGATGACGAGAACATGAATTCGTTGTGAGGCCAAGCATAAAAATACAATGTAAGTCTGATTTTAGGCCACCGTCAGCCGTTTGTAAGAGTTGTTGAAGTTCAACTCTCCACGAACCAATGTTCAGTAGAGTTAGGTAGAGTTAGCATTTGGCTGCAGCCTCCATTAGCTGCTACAGCTTCTCGGCAATGGGCTACTCTGTCTCTTCTCGTTGCCTCAGGAACCTTTCGGGCACGGCTGCAATTCTTATCTTTAGCGAGATGGCTTATATGCAAGGTGTATTATACCTAGGTTAAATATATGAGCGGCGAAGATGGAACTTCATGAAGACTACGATGCTCAATGCCCAGCGCGGGTGTGTTTTGCAGCTGGAGCTTGATGAAGACGACGATGTTTACTGCACGACGTGAGAGTATGTTGCAGTTTGACACGACGTGTTATTGGCTGCGGTGATAGCATAGCCCTCGAGTGCATGGTCACAATGAAGGCCACGGTGTTTGTTGCACGCAGTACTAGATGAAACGCCTTGCAGTGCACGACTGACTGGCGCCATCTTTGAAACGCATGAAGTACAATAGGTTGGAATAACGCGAAACTCGCAAATGAACGCAGTACGCGAAGCTAACGCTATAAAAAGAACGGGGGTTGAATAGCTTGGCAGCTCGTACTCTGCCGAGAAGCCACGCTTGTCGTCTTTGCTTTGATTCAACGCTGTCCCCCGCAGGAAGAGTGGAGCCACTCCGAGTCAGTGAGATGGAATATAGAGAGATTTTATATACGGCTTAAGGAAGCCGACTTGGACGATCTCACGCCTATGGCGGTGAAGGTCGCTGGAGTGTACTAGCAGTTCAGTGGGATAGTTTACATGGGAAGCACTACTGTATCCTACGATGTTGACGCCTTTTGCCGGACGTGTTCGCTGGGTATACGGAATTGCAATAGTAGACTCTAATCTATTAGGCCTCCAGGTAAAAAGAATGTGCTTGGTATTTCCATTGGAAGAGATGTTTTACCTAGATCGCTCGATAAGTGGAGCACAGAACAGTTTCATTTGTATTTTCAACATTTTATGTGTGATTTGGGGGGACAAACGGTCGACACGAGATATGCGGAACGCGCGTGTTATTTAACTCATTCTGATCATCTTACTTCTTATTCATTTTCTCTCTCACTTTCTCTCTGATTTCCTCTCCTTCCCACCCATCCATTTGGAAACGGTGCCGCGGCCTCATTATCTCTTTTTCTGATGGAGGCGCTTGTTTGTATAGTTCGATGCTTCTTCTAGCTTGGTTACTACTGATCTGGCACGC
>JAJIZL010024168.1:0-10389 GCA_023969395.1 Amblyomma maculatum
CACACACACACACACACACACACACACACACACAGGCACGCGCGCGCGCGCGGGTCGAATAAATAAAATGAGGACACTGTGTGGAGCACCCAATTGGGAGGGTGGAAGTGGCCGCCATAAGCGCCTAGAAAACTGTCCCCGTTAGGTCCTTTCTTCTGGCAACCTTCCTTTACTACCCCGTCTCCTCTTCCCCCATTTCCCACATAGTTTAGTGTGAATGCGCCTCCTCAGTGCCGAAGAGAACATGAATACATGCCGGCCCCCTGCGCGATACATAGCCTCTTGGTGGATTTCACATCTATTTCGAAATATCGATTCAGCTCAAAAGGAAAAAATGGGCAATCATTCACTTATTTGCACATTGTAACTTACCAGCTCTAGTTTCCAAGATTGGACAAGCACGAACAAAAATAAACAAGGGCGACTGTTGACTGAAGTTCAGCTAATTATAGCTACATTATCATATTTGTAATCACCTTTGATAAAGCAAATTTCTGTTGACCGCAAGAGCTAGCAGCTTCCACTCCAATCAAGGAGTGTTCCGATCCCTACTATATCTATGGCATCAACAATAGGGAGGTTTAGAATATGGTACCCCTACCGCTTAGGGGGACAGGGTAATAGCGCGGGTGACAGTAGGAGCACAATTCTCTATTATAGTGTGCACGCTCCGCTATTACTCTATCCCACTTACGGATAGGGTCGCCGTATTCTAAAGCTCGCTAATGATCCCTCGATTGCACAGCCCTAAAGACGAGGATCAAAAGAACACAAGACAGGTGCCGACTTCAACTAAGGTTCATTGACGAAGTCTGCAGAAATAATGTCATTCGCTTTTCCTTTTCACTCTTACTAAGATTGCACTGTGCAATCATGTTGACACCCTGTTTTATTTGTGTTCAGTCAAGCTAGCCTACTGCAGTCCAGTCCAACCCCCTCACGCTCGGCGAGGAAGAGCAATCGGGTTCGTGGCTCAACAGCGGAAATTATACTTCGTCTCATAAAATATCTGGAGCACTGCGAAAGGCAGAGGAGCCCTTTCAATTGTCCTCCTAAGTGCCACTCGCCCGTGCGCACTATTATAGAGAATTGTGCTCCTACTGTCACCCCCGCCAATTTGGGGGGGGGGGGGGGGGGGGCGAGAGGCGCTTAGGAGCACAACTGCCTATTGTACGCGTGATCCTGCATGGTTGGGGTGCCTCTGCCTTTCCCAGTGCTGCAAACATCTTGTGAGACGAAGTATAGGCAAGAGAGGGAAGGCTCTTGTCCCATTTTCGGGGCGCGTATTGTTCGAAGTAGTGGTGCGGTGCGGTGAAGAGGGGAGTTATATGGGGCAGCCCATGCTGCGCAGGACGGGGACAAAAGTCCTCCCCTTCTCTGCCTGGACACTGATGTCTGTTTGATGAGCATCCGGAGAGTCTGCGCATTCGGAGAGCGCCGCTGGAGAACCGAATGTGGTTTTTCGAGAATGCGACAGCAGGCCGAGGCATGTTAACGGGGGATATCAGGACCAAGGAGCACGGATCCTTATCTTCCCGACATGGAGAGGTGCGTCTTGTACAAGCTAATTGAAGTGAAGCGCTTTTGTCGGCAACCGAAACGGGCGTCCTTTGATCTTCGGCACCCCTCTGCTGAACAATGGACCACGGCAGCGGGGCGAACCAGGAGCCGCGGCCCGCCGTCGTGTTGTGACCCAGCAGCGGGAGATGGCTTCCTTAGCCGTTCTTAAGGAATCGAATGTTGACTCAAAGATGCTGGTTGTGTCAACACGTGATCATTAAGGCATACTAACTTAGACCAGGGTGTAGTTCTCTCAGGCTCCAGTTTGGCGGCGGGGAGATGGGTGCTCTATCGCCTGGCTGGTGTCGTTGCAGCAAGACTACGTTTTATGACTGGAAACTTCTGGACAATGGACCGGGTCAGCGGGGCAAAATGGAGCAGCTGCATTCGTTGTATTGTGACTACACTGCGGAAGCTTGCTTCCTTAATTGCTCGCAAGGAGGCGGCGGTGAATTCAAAGGAGCTGCTGCACGCGCCGCTTGAAGGCCATTAAGACGTATTGGCTTGGACAAAGCTTTGTGCTGCTGAGGATGTGAGCACCATCGCCTGGCCGGTGCTATTGAAGATGCCTGGAGCCAGATGGGATGTGGCCGCATCATAGAGAGCAACGGGGATGGCCTGGCTATTCTGCAGCGGTTTACAGTATTCCCTGATCAAGTGCGAGGAGGTGTATGTATGTGTGCGCGTTTGTGCGTGAGGTGCTAATAGAACAGTTGGGCGGAGGCAAAGAAGCTATGGGCGGAGACAAAAGAAGCGGCTCAGCGCCTATTGGACGTTTGGGAAGCTGCGGGGTCTACAGGTGGGCTGAAAAGTGATTCAAGCAGCCTACGAAGGCTGCTTCAGTGTGACTCGCCTGAGCTCTCAGTTCATTAGGAGTTACCTCGCTCCCTTTCACGTGCTTGCATGCTTGCATTGTAAATATGTAAAAGAAATCTTCAGTTTATTTTTTCCCTAACAACTCCTGCGGTCGTCTACCTTCCTCAACGCCTTGCGGTGAAGTCCTATAGGCCCCGGTCCTCAGATCATGTCATCTGGATGGCAGCGGTGTGGTCGTCTGCGCAGTGTGCTGGCTCCATTTGGATGAGTGCACGGTCTTTCTTTGAGGTTTTCCAGGTTTTACAACACATGTCTTAATTTGTGAAGCCTAGGTAATTGCCGGTGATTGGAGTTGCTTAGTGACCTTCTTTAACCACTAGGGTAGAGTGTGTAGCCATCGCTTTGTAGCAGTCATGGACTGGAGAAAGCTGCGCAAAGCGAACCTGATTTTGATATCCGGGGAATTGGGGATAGATTGTGGGTGGATTCATAGGAAACCGCTCATAGTGCAGGCAATTGAGGAAAGCGGAGCAGGCGAAGAGGAAATAAAGGAATGTTGGGAAGACATTCAAGACGCTGTTAAGAGGGAAGAAGAACTCGAGAGAAAATCTCTTGAGGAGCGTGAAGAGGAGCGCCAGTATGAACTGGAGAGCAAGCGACTCATCCTATAGAAGCGGCAAGAAAGGACTGGCAGGTTAGAGGAGCGGGCAGTTCGGTCGGTAACTCACGCTAATGCTCGCGAGATAGCGGCGGAGGTGAGTCAGGGAAACAGAGACATTAGAGAGTTTTAGCTTACCGTGATCCGCGATCCGCTACTGGGATCCGCCACCGCGCGTTCCACTGCGCATGCCCAGACCCCCTTGACGCCGACAGATGGCACCACATACCGGATGTCGCACACAGACCTGCCGCGTCGGGACCAATCAGCTTGACCGCCCCGCCCACGCGCGGGAGAGAGCCACGGTGGCGGATCGCGGATCATGGTAAGCTAAATCTCTCCATTGTCGCCGCAGCGGAACAGACGAGGGCGGAAAAGCACAGTGGGTACGATCAGGATAGGGCCCCTGGCGAAACTAAACCTGACAGAGTGGCGCCCAGCGTCAGGCCGCAAGAGGCGCCGGCGCAAACTGTGCTGACCCTTGTACCGTCACGCGCGAATTCTTTGTCTCGCCAATGTAGACCGCGAAGCTACTGCGGCAGAGCAGAGCTACATTGGCGCGGTGGCGGAGCAGACGGGGGCGGAAGAGCACAGTGGGTACGATCAGTATCAGGCCACCGGCGAAACTGAACCTGACAGTGTGGCACTCATAGCCAGGCCGCGAGATGCGGCGGCGGAAACTGTTGACCCTTGTACCACAGAGCAGTCATTCTGTGCGAGGTTCCGCGATGATAAACCGAGAAGCTACTGCAGCAGAGCAGATTTTGATTGCCGCTGTAGCGGAGCAGACGGGGGCGGAAGAGCACAGTGGGTGCGGCCATACCGGGCCGCCGGCGAAATTGAACCTGACAGGAAGGCACCCAGTTCCAGGCTGCGAGAGGCGCCGGCAGAAACTGTGTTGACCCTCGTACCGCAGAGCGCGAATTCAGCGCTAGATCCCGCGATGGTAAACCGGGAAACTATTGCAGCAGAGAAAGCGGTGACCGACACGGTACGAGTAGTGCGTCCGGAGAAAGGAGAGCGCATCGCGGAGCATGAAGGCCAGAGAGCGGGAGGTGCAGACCGCAGACTGGAAAACTCAAGTGTCAGCAGTAACGCGGTAGTTGAATCAGGAGAGGCAGTGGTCAACGTGTTAAGGTGTGTTCAGACGAAAGGACCGGAGCGCGGATGGTCCGCGCGCGTCAGCACGGATCTGGTGCCACGTGACCACGCCACCGCGCGTCTATCCGGCCGTCGAGCATTCACACGAAGCCAGCGGACCATCCGCGTGTACCCTCCTCCCCATCGGTGGCGGCGCGCTGCCGAAAACCTTTCTACCGAGAGTTTCAACATGGACGCCGAGCGATACCGTCGTCTCACTGCTCTGGCTGTTCTACGGGAAGTGTGCGAGGACGACGAGGAAGCGAAAAAGCGTTCATTTATGGCAAGCATCGTCAATATTCTATATCGGTGGGCAGCTCTCAACGAGCGCTAAAAACGTGACTGTCGCTTCATCACTGAGCACCCTTTTGGCTACTTCACCCATAATAAGCACTAGAAACCGAGTAAAGCTACAACTCTGCCACACCCACAAGCACAAACACAAAAAACGATTCACTGCAGCGAACACAGAGCGAACGATGCAGCGCATGCACAACAAAAATACGCCGCTCGAACTGAATACGAGACGAAAAGCGCGGGCGCAGCAACGCGCAGGCAGCAGTGATAAAGCAAAAAGAGCCAAAACAAACTCGGTCCGTGGCGGACGCCCGGTCCGCGCGGACTGAAAAAGGCGCTTGGCATATTCAGTCCGCTCCGCGCGGACGGCCACGCCGCTCGCCCGCCGTCGCTCAGAGCAGTGACGTCGGCGTCACGTGGGGCGCGGGTAGCGCTCCGGTCCTCCCGTCTGAACCCACCTTTAGCAGACCACACTGCCGACCCGAATGGAAGTGTTGACCCTGTGATAACCTGTGATGCGACGGGCAGCGTAGCGTCAAGTGCAGAGGCATTCGTAGCTCAAGATGCGCGAGCTGAGCTGCTGAGGGAAACCACAGTTAACTTTGGAGTTGGGGCCACGCTGACTGGCGACCCTTACGACAAAGAATGCGTAGGTGCAGTCACGGCCAGGGCAGTCACCGCATCGGCTCAGGCAGGCAGCGCGGGCGCAGAACGAGTTAGCAACTCACATGATGAGAGTACGACGGAATGCGAAGAGGCCCAGAATGAGCAATCTGTCAGTGCTCGATTAGGGGACTCTGAGGTACAGGTTAGCGAAGGCGCGCATTGCGTAAACTGCGAAGGGGCACCACTGTGCCAGGATGACGAGCTAGCGGACGGAACGCGTGTATAGTTCGCACAGGTGGAGGAGCGTAGTGTAGAAGTGCTCGGACTTGAGGATGGCTTCGAGCGCGCGAATCGCTTTAATGTGGAGCATTGCCGAGAGAGTAAGTTTTTTCTGTATTCTTCTGAAGTGCCTACGGAGAAAGAACGCTATCGGCGAAAGCTAAAGGACCGGCAGGTAGACAGCAACTCGAGAACGAAGGGTGCAGCGCAAGTCAGGTTGATCAGTAGGCCGAACAACTCTGTTGAGGCAATCGGCACGCACTGCGTTGAACCGACTGACCGCCCTCCATCGATAGGAGTCATAGGCACCCAGTGCCTAAGCTGACGCGCTGCCGTAGGTTTGAGCGGAAATGAGCTCAGCTAGGGAACTTGGAAAACGAATGGTTTTGTGCTGCGGTTGTTTAGTTGTTTTCTTTTGTGCATGGATTAAGCTGCATTTTTTCCTGTCTTGTGTAAACTGTGAGCGGTTTTCTTTTGAGAAATGAAAGCCAAATAGCTAAAAAAAATCAAGAAGAGCGCAATGTGACAATCCAAATTCAGCATACAAACCAGGTTCGTCGTGCCACTTATCCGCCCATGTGCTTTCGTAGCGACGGCTGGGTAGCAGTTTTCGATTCTCTATTCTTTTGTTTTGCAATTGTGTGTGCAGCAATTTTGCTAAGACTTATACCGGTTTTCATTGGGCGAACAGGAGCAAGAGCAACGAGCAGCCAGAGCAGCGCACTAAAGCACTGGGGACGCGCGTTTTCGTCTTCCCAATGGAACATTCACGCTGCTCGGAGAGCAGCGTACCGAGGCGGAGCGCGTGACGTCAGGCGTCATGTGATCAAACTTTTCCCGCGCTTGCGTTGGCCGTATCTGCCGGCCGAACGCCACCGCTGCCGTCTTCCGCCATTTTTCTCGACCGTCCTGCGGTTCTGCCCGGGCAGAACCGAGAACGCGGTCTCGAGGGAGAGAACGCGCGCGCTCTCCCTCGAGACTGGCCGTGCCAGAAGTGACATCAAAAAGGTCACGTGACTTCCTCCGTTCTCCCTCTACTCCGACGCTGGCGACGGAGCACCGAGGACTGCTCTCGGCTGCTCCCGGGACCCCAAAAGCGCGCCTCCTCTGCCAATAGAACACAGCGCTACTGCTCCTGTTCGACCACTGGTAGGCGCTATTACATGCGGGTCGCGCGCCCCTCGGTAGCGTGGGCCTGGCGGCTCCGTGGACGGCGGACGGCATGAACGGTCCCAGCAAAGACGAGGCGTCTTCTAACGAAACAACCTTTACTACAACATCATGAAGAAACGGGCAGAGAAGCTGACCCGGAGAGAATACAGACACTCGCACACAGCTGGTGTCTAGCATCATGTCAACGGCGCGTCAAAGTAGTCTGTTGCAGCGGAGTCGGCCGCTGATTTTTATAGGTTTTCCAGTTCACAGGGAAAGGAAATGGAGAGCCCGGCAAGTATGGGCAAGATGGGTTGACTCAATCGCAGGTGGTCCGAACGCATCTGCTCCACCTCCTGCAGACGGGCGAGGGCGGCGCACTCTCCCCCGAGCTCCGGGCTTGGCCGGCGTTTGCGCACACACGCACGCACACACATTTGGCGTGTGGCAGGATCACGTTCAGACTTGCCCGCGGGAGGAAGCGTTGCGCGGCCGATGAACGGCGTCGAAATGGCCGATCCGCTCGCGGTTCTGCCTGTTGCTATGCGGTGGCCGCGTCAGCTGTCCCACTTGTCGGTGGAGAAACGTAACAGCGCTTAAACTCGCGAGATCACTTTTAGTGCAGCTAAAAGTGCTCCTGTTCGCCCAATGGAAACCGGTATTAGCGCCTGGCATATCTCAGAGGCTGGCTGTGTGCTGCTTAGCTGAGGTGGGGACTCGGTGCAGACTTTACCACAAACGCTCCAATTTGAGGGTCATGACAAGCTATGCAGAGTACCCTGACTGACGACTTTGCCCCTTGGACTCTGAGAGCGAAGCACATTCGCGGTGCACCCATCGGCTGCAACCACTTCGTAGCGTCTCCTCCGCAGTGCTCGAACTGTTATGCCCGAGCAATCAGCCATAAATCGTCCCTGAGAGTCCGCGCATTCGGAGAGCGCCGCTGGAGAACCGGATGTGGTTTTTCGAGAATGCGACAACGGTCCGAGGCGTGTTGACGGGGGACATCAGGACAAAGGAGCACGGATCCTTATCTTCCCGACATGGAGAGGCGCGTGTTGTACAAGCTAATTGAAGTCAAGTGCTTTTGTCGACAACCGAAACGGCGTCCTTTGATCTTCGGCACCCCTCTGCTGAACAATAGACCACGGCGGCGGGGCGAACCAGGAGCCGCGGCACGCCGTCGTGTTTTGACCCAGCAGCGGGAGATGGCTTTCTTAGCCGTTCTTAAGGAAGCGACTGTTGACTCAAAGATGCTGCTTGTGTCAACACGTGATCATTACGGCATACTGGCTTAGACCAGGGTGTAGTTCTCTCAGGCTCCAGTTTGGCGGCGGGGAGATAGGTGCCCTATCGCCTGGCTGGCATGTTTTGTGACTGGAAACTTCTGGACAATGGACCGGGTCAGTGGGGCAAAATGGAGCAGCTGCATTCGTTGTATTGTGACTACACTGCGGAAGCTTGCTTCCTTAATTGCTCTCAAGGACGCGGCGGTGAATTCAAAGGAGCTGCTGCACGCGCCGCTTGAAGGCCATTAAGACGTATTGGCTTGGACAAAGCTTTGTGCTGCTGAGGATGAGCACCATCGCCTGGCCGGTGCCATTGAAGATGCCTGGAGCCAGATGGGATATGGCCGCATCATAGAGAGCAACGGGGATGGCCTGGCTATTCTGCAGAGGTTTACAGTATTCCCTGATCAAGTGCGAGGAGGTGTATGTATGTGTGCGCGTTTGTGCGTGCCCTACGTAGAACAGTTGGGCGAAGCCAAAGAAGCCATGGGCGGAGTCAAAAGAAGCGGCTCAGCGCCTATTGGACGTTTGGGAAGCTGCGGGTTCCACAGTTGGACTGAAAAGTGATTTAAGCCGCCTACGAAGGCTGCTTCAGTGTGACTCGCATGTGCTCTCAGTTAATTAGGAGCTACCTCGCTCCCTTTCATGTGCTTGCACGTTTGCATTGTAAATATGTAAAATAAAACTTCAGTTTACTCTTCTCCTAACTCCTGCCGGCTCCTGCCTTCCTCAACGCCTTGCGGTGAAGTCCTACAGGCCTACAGAAGTCCTACAGATCATATCACAGTGCTTTCGCTATCCTCACCTCCAACAGCTTAGTTCTAGCTCTATTTCCTCTGTCTTTCCTCCATTTCCTCCAGTGCTTTGCTGTTCATCTCCCAGCATCCCACAATATCCCGGCCTTCAAAATCGTCGGTTTCGATCGCGCTGAAAATATGCTGTTTTTTTCTAACTTTTCCACAATCAATCCCCAATTTCTCACATATCAGACTTAGCTCCGTTATCCGCAGATTTCTGCAGTTCCTGACTGCCCTTATTTGTGACCACAAGTCTCTCAGAAGTGTGTTGGTGTAAAGCAAGGTTAAAAATTGAACAGACTTCTACAACCAAATTTTCTTACCAGGAAGAACACCTTACGTTAAGCCTGGCAAAACTCAAGCAGAGAAGGCGATACACTCACCAAACCGAAGCAAGGGCACTACGCAGAACATCCCACTGCTGCCATCCAGTTGTCGTGACCCAGGTTTTGTGTTGCAGGCCCGGTTGGTTGTCGGAGCAGGAACAAGGACGAGGCGCTGGAAACCGGACTTTGAAGTAAGATGGGAAGACTTTTATGTGCAAAATTTACATGGTAGCATTTTAGTAGGAGACTGATTAGAGCAACAGTCTCCGCTTTACCGATCCACGACACACATTTGCCGTCCGGTTTATAGGGCTGATCCCCTATGTCCCCCAGATGGAAAGGCAGGGCAGTTTGTGAGGGAGTGTCTCTGTCACCTCCCTCTCCCGCATTCTCACACACACGCACAAGCGCTGTTCGCACTCGTTGACACGTCCCTCTGTCTGGTTCTGGCTTGAGGGTGAGGAGGTGGCCGTCTAGACGGCGTAGATGGCGTCAGCCGCTTGTCTCCGTGTGTGGTTGCACCTGGGCTGACTCATCGGTCCAGGTGTCGCTAGTCTGCATTCATCTTGACTGTCACGGATCTCCAGCGAACGCTCAGGCTGAAAGCATGAACTAGACGCCAGCCGTACCCATACGGACGCACATTTAATACACACATACACAGATGCTAACACTCAGACCAAAAATTACCAAAAACCTTCAGTTAGTTATTTTCCGCGAACTTGTAAGGACTAGAACTCTCTTCCAGATTCTGCTGTTCGATATTCATCATTATGTGAATTTGTACGCCATTTTGAAAATTTTATCTATGGCACTAGCACAGGGCGATGAGGTAATATTGCTGTTGTGTAAGATGGGCTGTTGTTCTGATTTCTGTGTGATGCATTTTTGTTTTGTTTGTGTATGTATTGAGAGACAATTTTTGATTGACTACTGATTTTCGTCATGTTCTGTATTGCTCATTTTGTTTTGTTTTGTATTTTCCACTCCTGTTACAGCCCCTTATGGTGGCTGACAGTATTAATGAATGATGAATGAATAAAATTGTCCATATTTCTTTATCGCATTTCCCTGTATTTCTACCTGTGTTTTAGTACCACACACTTGTCGCGCCTCGAATGGTTGCTCATTTTATGTATATTTTTATATTACTATAGTCAATGGCAGTTATTTGTTTTTTTTTCTGTATCGCTTTTTTTGTGATTGCTCTACAATTCTCACACCGTGTATACAAGACATGCTGCTCACCGATTTCTTTCTCTCCGTGACTCTTATCGTCTCAATTTCATTTCATGTGTTATTTGTTTCTTTCTTCTTTTGTGTTCTATGTGTGTGCATAAAACTTGTGTGTACATTTTTTTTAACTTTTTGCTTCCCCACGAAGACCATATGGTTCTTCATGCGCACATTAAGTAAATATTGATTATTATTATTATTATTATTATTATTATTATTATTATTATTATTAT
>JAJIZL010024168.1:10399-20810 GCA_023969395.1 Amblyomma maculatum
TTATTATTATTATTATTATTATTATTATTATTATTATTATTATTATTGCGCCATGCATCTTGGCGTCGTTTGGCAAGGAGTTCTTCTCTTTGTTCGTGCGTCTGGGCTGTTCTGAATCTTGGCCCTCGGAGCGTTGGCGAGGCTAGCGGCGAGATGCGCGTCAGCTGCGCGCTGTGACGTCACTCGGCTGTGGCGGTTAATAGGCAACGGTTCAAGGTCACGGTGCGGCCACGGAGAAACGATGAACCTTTCGGTATAAAATAGGCACGCCTTGGTTTTCTATGTCGGCTGCTTGAAAAACAGGACCCTTTCTTTCATCGCACAGGACGCTGCCGTCATTAGTCTTTGCGTTCAGCGCCGCGCTCCGTTCTTGTGGCGGTGTTCATGACGCGCTTCTCTAAATAAATAAATAAATTGGTTTACAGGAAAGCAAAGGCGCAGCATGGGTCGCACTTTTTCTGTGCGCATATGAATCGCGCCGTAAAGGCCGGAATACATGCGGCGTTTTTTCCCACGATTTTCGTGCGTCGAAAACTGCCGCGCCGACGCGACGCCCAGCTCGAGATACATGGAACGACGAAGCGGCGCGAGCGCCGCCGCGGATCCCTCGATGCGAAAGCAAATGCAGCAGCGAGCGGAAATAACCGCAGAGCGAGGTACGTGAGACAAGCGACGCTATCCCTTGTGGTAAAATCCTGAAAGAGCTCATTCTAATGCTACTGTGCTAAATGTAGAAAGCGTACATAGGTGCGCAAGGATTTGGCTCGCTCGAATGAACGGAGATACGTCGGAATGCCAGCTCGGATACCAGCGGCACGGTTTTCTTTTTTTTATTTCTACAAATTTCACTCCAGGGAGCAAACAAACACACAACGATCCAAGAGTAGGTCGTATACTGACAAAAAAGCGACATTCCGTGCTTGATTAAGCGTTTATTTTTACGATAATCACATTTCTGCGACCAAACTGCCCCATACCTCGTCAGCCATGGCGGCCATGTTGACAGCGGCCGCTCAAACCGGAAATGCCAGCTTTCCGCGCTCCTATTGGCTCGCGTCGACAGTAGTTTCCGGTTCGAGAGGACGCCGCGCCGCCCGCGCGTCAAATATCTGGCAGGGCCAGATCGGTGGCGGCGCGCGTTTTTTCTGACGCGGGGCGTCGAGTGTGCGCCGTCGGGCGTAAAACGCCGGTTTGACGCGGCAGAAACGCTCCATGTATTCCGGCCTTAAAGGAAGGGGGAAAGTGGGAGTAAAAGTGGAAAGAGAGAAAGAAGCCCTAGCAGTGGAGCGCTACGGAGTTATTCCGACCACTTTGGGATCTTTAACGTGCACTGAAATCCCACAGCACATGGATGCCTCTCCGTTTCACCTCCATCGAAATGCAACCACCGGCGGTCGGGTTCGAACCCGGATACTCCGGCAGAGTAGTCGGACAACCAATGCGTCACCGCAGCGAGGCACTGTTTTGCTTTTGAGGTAAACGGATACAAAGACATAGGTAATCGGAAGCGTCCAAGGGCAGACAAGCGCCACACACAATATACAATCGTGAGCAAAAGTGGTACACAACACGGAGCCGGTGGCGGAGCTCAGGAATACTGTATTAAAACTCCAACTAGCAACAGCGACACTTTGAATAAAGCAGGTATAGGCGCGCTGGCAAGAGGGAGTGGGGAAGGAAGGCTCCGCTCCTCTAAGGGGGGCGCCAAATTTGTCCCGTCTACTACTCAGTTGTACCTGTGCCGTCAGTTTTAAAAGTGCACGTTTTTTGACATTACTCAGTAGGCGGCTCAAGACCCGTGATGTTGGGTTCAAGAACTGCTTACATGCCTCCTTTACCTCTGGAAAGCCGGGAGCTGAAGGAAATGATAATGAGAAGCGCTTTGTGACGTCATTTTCAATTCTGCATCATATGGCGAAGCTTGTTTTGTTTTTAAGCGCAATATTTTGCATGTGTTGCAATTTCAACGCAGCAAAATGTTTTATGTGCCATTCCTCATCTTTGCGCTGCGTTTTGGCCGTACAGGGACCTTCATGGGAGATGGTTGACGATGGGAATGGAGGAGCGCTGCGATGAAATTTGGCTCGCCATAATGTAGAACCCTGTCCGCGTCTATGAAAGCAGCGGTTATATTTGGGCTCCTTGGTGTGCTTTTTGGACTACCCAAACACCAAAATCCAGGGGAAGCTCAATTTCCTCCCTTCCTGCACTTTATCTTTGGATTTCACATACTGCAAGTACTTACACTATGCTTTTTATATGTTGCAAGTCATTATTGAGTGAATTTAGGTGATTGAAGATTATTTTCTAAGGCAAGGGCGCAGGGGGGGGGGGGGGGTAAGTATACACTCTTTTCGCAGCTTTGTGGACAGAAAAATACATATTCCTACGGCCGCAACATGAAAACCAAATATTTCGCATGAGACGTTTATATCATTACAGAGAACGAGGAAATGGGACTGTGCTTGCTGCACATATGCTGAGAGAATAAGTCAACTGCGCGAAATGACTCTTGCTTAGGTTATCCTGGATAAACATTTGCTTGCAATAGCTTGCTGTGTCATGCATGGTACTAAGCCAAATTACAGTGTTCTAGATTCTAAAGCATTGTAGCGAAAGTATCTATTCACCATAGCGACAGAAAGATACATATTCTTAGAGCAGAAACAAGAAAACAGCATAATTCGGTTCAGATTTTCTTAAAACTATATGAACAGAGAACGGGGCTACGAGACTGGCATGCTTAGTTACTGCTGCATATATGCTGAGAGAATAAGAAGTCAACTGCGCGAAATTACTGTTGCGTAGGTTATCTTGGATAAGCATTTGCTTGCCGTAGTTTGCTGTGTCATGCATGGTACTAAGCGAAATTAGTGTTCTAGATTCTAGAGCATTGTAGCGAAGTATCTAGTCATTATAGAGGAAGGGCTGTCTCGAACACGCATAACTGTCATATCTGTATATATGTATTATACAGCGTTGTCAGACATTTTTTATTTTAAAATTACATGGCCAGCGTTGCATTGGCTCCAGCGTGGCATAAAGATGTCCACGACTAGAAAACATGATCTGTGTCTGCGTAATCACTCCTTCTATATCGTTCATTCCTGTTTTGTACTGACTTTTTGTACTTCAGATTTCATTTCATTTCATTTATTTTACCCTCAAGGCCCGAGGGCATTTAAGAGGGGAGTGGTGGAATACAATAGATATATATACAGTGCAGTAGATATGCAGTTATGTACAGGGTGTTACAATTCTAATCATACAATATTAGCTAACGCGGAACAAAAACGCTGATGATCAATGATGGAAGCAGTATATATAGTTCCGGGAAGGTGGTTCCAGTCCTTTGCTGTTCGCGGGAGGAAAGACTCGGCTGCATGTTTAGTTTAAAAAAAAAGGAATACTAATTTTATATGAATGATCAACTCGTGACGAAACATAGGATGGGAAAGGTATAAGATCGCTGCGCAGACTGGGGTTATGAAACTATATTTTATGAAGTAAACAAAGACGAGCGTACTCTTGACGGCTAGCAAGAGATGTTAACAGTAATGTACTCTTCATAGATGTTGCGCTGGCGGTGCGGTTATAGTTCCGAAGGATGAGACGTGCCGAGTTATTCTGAATTAGTTCGAGGGTGCTGATTAGGTTTTCAGTAAAGGAATCCCAAATGGATGCAGCATATTCCAACTTACTGCGAACTAGAGATTTGTAGAGCAGAAGTTTAAGTGAGATGGGAGCAGAAAAAAAGTTACGACGAAGGTAGCCGAAAGCGCGGTTGGCATTGTTAAGTTACGGAAGTGATGTGAAAAGACCAAGTTAGATCCCTTGTTATGTGAACGCCTAAATAGCGGTATGAAGACACTTGAAGTTCAAGTTCGATATTATTAAGATGATAAGAAGTGGGCTGGGTCGAAATGCGCGACACACGTAGTACTTTACATTTGATTATATTTGGTTGCATTGACCACGTGGTACACCATTCACAGACTCCGTCAGGGTCTTTTTGCAAAAGAAAAGTGTCGTTATAGTCATTAATTTCACGAAATATTATGCAGTCATCTGCAAATAAATGAATGTTAGAAGAAACGCAAAAAGGGAGGGGCTCTAGGACTGAGCCCTGTGGAAACCCAGAGAGCACGGAAGACAATGAAGAAGGAATGTTATTAGCTAGTACAAACTGTGTTCGGTTATAAAGATAATATTCTAACCATGTTAAAACATTGGGGGGAAGATTTAGCTTGCTCAGTTTAAAAAGAAGTAGTTTTTGGCAAACCTTCCCTAAAGCCTTCGAAAAATCTAAAAAAATAAAGTACGCGCATGAACGACGATCAAGAATAGCGTGAAGTTTGTGCGTGAAGGTAAGTAATTGTGTCTCGCATGAAAATGATTTGCGAAAGCCGTAATGAGCGTTAGTGAAGAAGGAGTTAGATTCAAGAAAGTTAACTATGTTAGTGTATAAGACGTGCTCAAAAATCTTACATGGAATACTGGTTAGCGATATTGGGCGGTAATTAAGAGAGGAATTTGTACTACCTGACTTGTGCAGCGGAACCACCTTCCCGATCGTCCAGTCCGCTGGAAGCTGAGATGTATCGAGTGACTGCTGAAATATTTTGGAGAGGATGATTGGAGGAATAAAGTTTAGTACTTTTCAAGAACTTAGCGTTAATTAAATCTGCACCAGGGCTTGTAGAAGGTTTAAGATTTTCTAATAATTTTTCTATCCCTTGGGTCTCGATGTATATTGCATCCATCATTGAAAATCGACACTGTTCTACTGAAGGAAACGTGATGTAAGGACAAAGTACAAAATTACGACAAAAAGTTTCATTCAGAATTTGAGGACAATCAGTACCAGCGATAGTTGAGTCATTTGCATCTAACAGTTGAATTGACTGATTTTTATCGGGATTGATGGTACGCCAAAATTTTTTGGGATCATTTGTAAGCATGTTCGGCAGAGTGTGTTGTAGGAAGTGAGCCTTTGCGTTTTTCATTGCCGATATATACGCGCTATTTGCCGCTTGATAACTTTCCCTTTTAGAAACAGAGTTATATTTTTTAGCAATGCGGTAAAAGCGTTTTTTTTTTTTTCTGTTAGAAAGCCTTTTTAGGTGAGCGTTATACCACAGTGCATTTTTATGAGTTGTATTGGTGCGTTGAGGGATATATCTTTCTGTTAGTTCGTTAATTTTAGCAATGAAAATGCTCCAGTTCACTTCCACCTGGCGGTTATTGAAATCTGGTAAATATACATCGACAAATGAAGCTAGCTCTTCATTAATTATCTGTAAATCAGCTCGGCCATAATCACGAATACGCTTGATTTTCTTGTCAGCATTATTCGATGGAATGCAGTAATTAAAAGAGAGTAGAGAGTGGTCTCCAGGAATGTAGTCTCTTTGCTTTCCAACGTCCAAGTGTCGCCTCTTTCATTTTGATCTGCAGTTGCAGCACATTCAGTTTTCACTTTTTCGGCTACGCGAGTCGCATGCAGGTAGCGACTTTTTTTTTTTTTTTTTTTTTTTTTTTTACGTACGTCGTTTAGCTACGTCATCGCATCAAACCGCGGTGAGGAACGTTTATTGCGGAAAAGAAATGTAAATTGGAGGTGTTTGCTGCTTCCCAGTGCTCTGCATTGCACTGGAAGCAAGTGCATTCACTAAGGACTATGAACGAGGTCCGATCGGCGCAAACACACGGCGAGTTCTACGAAGACGACGTGTCCCGCAGTTTACGCATTGGAGAATAAGTTTGATGGCGATTTCTTATCCCCGTTCACTTTTTTAAATGCCAATATCGCCGCCGTAAGTGCAGCGGCAGTAGAACATCCGCCTCGCATGCAAGAGGACCGGGGTTCAAATCCCGGTGCCGCGCATTCTCCACCGGATGAAAAAAAAAAAAAAAAAAATAAAAAAAAAAAAAAAAACATTCCGTGTGTCGATGGAATTGCATACACAGGTTTGGGGTGCGACCTGATCCCGGTGAACACCTCCGGCAACGCACTCCCTCACCAGAACAGGAGTTGGCCACCCTGGTGCAGTAATTGGCCGCAACCTCCTATGATAAGCTCCATAAAACCCCGGCCCTCAGTCACCAGCGGCTGCGGAACAACTGACCACGGCGGCGGTCAGACCTGTGACGCAGCAGGTGCTAAGGGGGTGCTAAGAAAGCCTGGCTCCGCTGGACAGGCCGCCATTGGAAACTGACCCTGGCAACGTTTAATGCTAGAACCCTAGCTAGTGAAGCTAGTTTAGCAGTGCTGTTAGAGGAACTAGAGGGCATGAAATGGGATGTCATAGGGCTTAGTGAGATTAGGAGGCCGAATGAGGCATATACTGTACTGAAGGATGGGCATGTACTGTGTTATCGAGGTTTACCAGAGAGGCGACAACTAGGAGTAGGTTTCCTTGTTAATAAGTATATAGCGGGTAATATAGATGAATTCTATAGTATCAATGAGAGGGTTGCAGGCATCGTAATTAGGCCTAACAAGCGGTATAAACTGAAGGTTGTACAGGCCTATGCACCTACCTGTAGTTATGATGACCAGGCAGTTGAACGCTTCTATGAAGATGTAGAATCGGCAATGCGAAAAGGGGCGACTTCAATGCCAAGGTAGGAAAAAAGCAGGCAGGAGACCAGGCAGTAGGTGACTATGGCATTGGTTCTAGGAATAGCAGGGGGGAGTTACTAGTTGAGTTTGCAGAGCGCAATAACTTACGAATCATGAATACCTTCTTCAGCAAACGGAAGAACCGGAAATGGACATGGAAAAGTCCTAACGGAGAGACTAAAAATGAAATCGACTTCATAATGTGTTCAACCCCCGCCATTATGCAAGATGTAGAGTTAATCGGGAAAGTGCGATGCAGTGACCACAGGATGGTGAGGTCCCGAATTAGCCTAAATCTGAAGAAGGAACGCAACAGATTAGTAAGAAAGAGACTCATCAACGAATTAGCGATGAGGGGGATGGCAGAAGAGTTCAGGATCTCGCTACAGAATAGGTATTCAGCTCTAACTGAGGATGGCGACATTATCCTAGAGGCAAGGAAGAATAATTTCAGAGATATCATTACTGAGTGCGCGGTAGAGGTAGGCGGTAGGATATATGTGAGAGAGGATACCGCGGTAAGCTGTCCAAGGAGATGAAAGATTTGATTAAGAAACGCCAGAGTATGAAAGCTTCCAATCCAACAGACCGGATCGAATTGGCCGAGATATCAAAGCTAATCAATAAGTGCATGGTGGCCGACATAAGGAAGTATATATATGAAGAAAATTGAGCATGCTGTAAAGAACGGGGGAAGCCTTAAAGCGGTAAAGAAGAAATTGGGCATAGGCAGAAACCAGATGTATGCGATAACGGACAAGGCGGGCAGCGTCATCACGAATATGGATAAGATAGTCAATGTAGCCGAGGAGTTCTATACAGATCACTACAGTAGCCAAAGTAGTCAGGACCGTAATGAGATTAGCGGTAGGGAAAAACAGTCAGACGTTCCAACAGTGACGAAGGACGAGGTCAAGAAAGCACTAGAAACTATGAAAAGGGGGAAATCAGCTGGAGAGGATCTGATAACTACATATTTGCTGAAGGACGGGGGGGATATCGTGCTAGAAAAACTGGCCACCCTGTATACGCAGTGCCTGGTGTCATCGACGGTACCGGAACCATGGAAGAATGCAAACATTATCCTCATTCACAAGAAAGGGGACTCTAAGGACCTTAAAAATTACAGACCAATCAGCTTACTGTCTGTTACGTATACGGTATTTACTAAGGTAATCGCTAATAGAATCAGGACAACCTTAGACTGTAATCAAGCAAAAGATCAAGCAGGGGTTCGGAAACGGTACTCTACTATCGGTCATATCCGTACCATCAATCAGGTGATAGAAAAATGCTCGGAATATAACCAGCTCTTATACAGAGCATCCATTGATTACGAAAAAGCATTTGACTCAGTTGAAACCTCGGCGGTGATTCAGGCCTTGCGAAGGGGGTAGACGAGCCGTACGTGAAAGTGCTGGAAGATATATATAGTGGCTGCACAGCAACCATTGTTCTGCATAAAGAAAGTAACAAAATTCCCATAAAGAAAGGTGTTAGGCAAGGAGAAACAATCTCCCCACTACTATTCACAGCTTGCTTAGAGGAAGTATTGAGAGACTTGGAATGAGAGCAGTTAGGGATAAGGGTAGATGGAGAATACCTCAGTAATCTGCGATTTGCTGATGACATTGCCTTGCTAAGCAACTCGGGGGATGAACTGCAAATAATGATTGATGACCTAGACAGGAAAAGTAGAAAGGTAGGCTTGAAAATCAATATGCAGAAGACTAAGGTAGTGTTCAACAGCCTCGGGAAGGAACAGCAGTTTACATTAGGTAGCGAAATACTGGAAGTAGTAGGCGAATATGTCTACTTAGGACAGGTAGTAACCGTAGATCCGGACCATGAAAAGGAAATAACAAGAAGAATAAGATTGGGATGGAGCGCATTTGGCAAGCACTCGCAGATTATGACTAGCAGCTTACCGGTATCGCTCAAGAGGAAAGTATACAACAGTTGCATCTTGCCTGTACTCACCTATGGGGCTGAAACGTGGAGGCTAACCAAGAGAGTTCTACTTAAGTTGAGGACAACCCAGAGGACTATGGAACGACAAATAGTAGGGGTAACATTAAGAGATAGAAAGCGTGCAGAGTGGGTCAGAGAAATAACTCGTTACCGAAATTCTAGTAGAAATTAAGAAGAAGAAATGGACATGGGCCGGACATGTAGTGCGAAGAGAGGATAACCGATGGTCGCTGAGGGTAATAAACTGGATTCCAAAGGAAGGAAAGCGTAGCAGGGGGCGGCACAAAGTTAGGTGGGCGGATGAGATTAAGAAGTTCACAGGGGTCAAGTGGATGCAACTAGCACAGAACCGGGTTAAGTGGAGAAATATGGGAGAGGCCTTCGCCCTGCAGTGGGTATAATCAAGCTGATGATGATGATGATGATGATGAGAGTGGTCACTTATGCCGGGCATGCAGATCAAGTGAGAAATGAGATCAGAATGGGATGTTAATACCAAATCTAAAGTGTTAGCAGTGGTATCTGATACCCGGGTTGGTTGCGTTACTAGTTGGGAAAGGGAAAAAAGTGAACAAAGGTTCAGGAACTCATTGCTTTGCGACGATGGGAATGTTTTGATAGTTGATCCTAAAGGCCACGTCAGCCCAGGAAAGTTAAAATCACCCAACAAAGTAATGGGTGCTGCAGGATAGCGCGTAACAACAAGGTTAAGCACGTCATGTAGTTCTGATGTGAACGTGGAAGGATAGTTAGGAGGTAGATAGCATACACCAAGAACGTATTTTTGATGGTTTAGTTCCATGCATGCCCAAACAGATTCTAGGTTAGTTTGCAGAGGAATTTGATAGGACTGTATTGATTTAAATATAGCCAGCAAAACACCACCGCCTGGTCGCAAAGTGCGATCGCATCGATAAACTGAAGAGCGGGATGAGTCGTCAAATATCTCGCTGTCGTGTATGTTAGGATGAAGCTAGGTTACTGCGATTGCGATAATATGAGCCTCGTACGTGTCGACAGCTGAAATTCAGCGCTAGCTGTAGGTATTGCACACGGTTCTTGTATTTCTTTTTTCGCAGTTCACATACTGCAAAAACCGTAAAGTTATAGAATCCTGTTCTAGATATGGTGCAGGGGTTTCCCCTGGAATTGAGATTACAAGGGCGTTTACATTCCTGTAGGGGCGGGAGTAGGTTAGTTGAGGAGTAGCTGCAGCTATTTTTGGTAGTCCGCGGTGCCAAAAATATTCATTACGGATTAAATAGGTGTCTTCAGAATTACAAGGGGGGCAGGGGGAATGAGTGCTAAGGCACTGAAACTTCTGTAGCTGTTGTAAATTTAGCATTTACATTCTGATTTACGAAAAGCCTACCGAAGAACATCCGCAATTGGCTTTGTGTTTATGCTTTTGCAAACAAACGAAAAAAAGAGGGTGAGGGGATCGAATTTAGTTCATTCTCGGCGGCTTAATGCCAAAGCAAATATGAAGCCAATGACTGAGGTATACTCACATGTCCCCTCTTGAAAAAAGCGCGTTTTGTTTTATCGCATGCTCTCTCTTTACACGGACGCGTGCCAATGGGTATTCAGGAATAAGTTACAGTGAGAGGTGCTGACTGTCTGTGGTCTTCCGTAAAGGAGCATGCGGCACATTTTCACCGAAAGAGTTTTGGCACGTCCGCGCATTATGTGAAGTTCACGCTTCAGTTCAGTTCAGTCGTTCAGTCGTGTCCGACTCTTCGTGACCCTATGGACCATGTCACGCCACGCTTTCCGGTCTCTCACTATCTTCCTAACATCACATAACTTCATCTG
>JAJIZL010024168.1:21210-44411 GCA_023969395.1 Amblyomma maculatum
GTGTGTGTGTGTGTGTGTGTGTGTGTGTGTGTGTGTGTGTTATTGGTGAGAAGATGTACGCATAACAATATTAGGTAGTATTTGTTCACGTTCCCTCATACTGAAGTAGCCATAACAGTGACTGCATTGAACACAAATACATAAACATAAACACAGACATCATGAAACAGTGCTCGAACAGGCAGAACCGTTTTAATTGGAGAATTATTTGGCATGAAATTAAGAACTGTTGATGCTGCAGTCCCTGAACACTCAGCAGCATCGCTGGCTTCTTCCCACGCTCTGAATAAGCGTGTGAAATCCCGGAGGCGCACAACATATCTCCCGTGCTTGTGCGTTGATAATTTATTACCTTTATTCTGCCATTGTGTGTCTGTCTGGGAGGGGAAGAGGGAAGGGGTGGAGGGGTGCTCCATGCCAGCAGTACAGTACTTGTTGGCGGTTTCGGTTTGATCAAAAGTACAAAAGCGGCGATGCAGTTGTGATTGTTTAGTGTTTGCGGCCTGGTTTAGTTCAAAGCGAAATGCGTTTACTGAAACGCTACTACTGATAAAAAAAAAGACGCTGCTTGCAGATATTTTCTTATCAGGATGTCTCACAATCTACAAATTTAAACCTTTTGCGGATCTCGAGAGTTCAGAAGTTAATTAGTCTTGAACCTTGGTTGGTTGGTTGGTTGGTTTGTGGGGTTTACCGTCCTAAAGCAACTCAGGCTATGAGAGACGCCGTAGTTGAGGACTCTGGAAACTTCGACCACCTGGGGCTCTTTAACGTGCACTGACATCGCACAGTTGAACCTTGGTTGTGTTAATATGCGGTCAAGAGAGAGTGGGGCTTCTAGTAGGCGAGTGCCGATAACACTTATCTTGAAGTTCCGCAATGTAAGCCCAATACCGCTGTGCTTCACGTGTTAGGGCACTCGACTAGACTGTGCAAAGGAGGCTATGACTGTGCCCAAGGAGCGGGATCGAACCTCGGCCGCGGCGGGTGCTTTTCGATGGCGGGGTAAAACAAGCCGGCCATGTGCTGTGTGATGTCGGCGCTCATTAAGGAACCCCAGCTGATCGAAATTTCCGGAGTCCTCCACTACGGCGTTTCTCATAGCCTGAGTCGCTTTGGGACGTTAAACCCCATAAACCAAACCAAACCAAAACAAAACAAACCTTGTTTCGTGGCGCTTGCGGCACATGATTTCAAGTCGACTGCTCAAAACATCTATCGATGCTTCTTCGAGCTCATTCGGTCCTGTGCGTTTCCAAGTAAGTGAGCAAATAGTTCTGTGACTTCCGAAAGAGTACGTTGTATCCAGCGGAACTGTTTTCTATGATTCGTGCGGAAAGCAAATTCTTTTCTCGAGCATTTCGTCTCAGATGGGCGGTGCCCCCGCACGAGGCCGCGGCTTGCGTTCATGGAAGAATGCAGTTCCCTGGCGATCTACGAGCTCTGTTCGGCGCACCCGGCATTGTCGGTTGGGTGTCGATGTGCGGTGACCTCTGGCCCCCGGGACTACTTGTTGCGTGCCAAGAAGCTGTCTAGTGGCCGTACCAGCTGTAGAGTCAGACGCGCTTCAAGTAAGCATGCCAGTGAGCGCACTTCGAACGTGTATTTCGGGCCCTAGTGTTTGTTGACGAAGCCGTTCTCGATGAAGGGAGACGGCTGCGGCTGTGTGAGCCCTGAGTTGTGTCTTGTGCGGCAAGGTGCTTCTCCTGGCGCCCATTGACGTCAGAGGACCGTGTGGAGCCGAGCGGAGCCCTGAATGATGTGCTTTTAAACAAGACCCCGGATAAAGGGCCCCAATTTATGGCATCGCCACCCTTCCGCTGGACTCTATGTATAGCGTCGATGGGCACCGGCCGCTGTCCGGCCTTGGTGCTGCTCTCTTCCGTGCTGTGGTGCACGTGCAGAGTCTGCAGACAGGGGCTGCCCTCGTCGGTTCACGTGTGGCGATTCCGGTTTCACCCCCTGAGAAGAGCAATGCGATCAACGAACGAAGGTGGTTGAAACTTCTCAAAAGTGTGGCGTAGTTGGGCAGTTCTTTCATCCGCAGTATGTGGCTAATTGTGCAGCAGTTCTATATTGTTAAGAAGTCACTCGCTGCTCTCCCAGAAGCAGTTCAGCTGTTTGAAGCGAATTGTTTGCTGTGCTCATAACATAGTGAGAAAGGCTGAGCCCGACTGCCCAGCATGTCTTAAGCCGGACTTAGAATCTCTGTGAGGTAACCTGTCAGAGAATAAAAAAAAGCGGGAGTTGAAAGAGAAACAACTAAACATTCTATAATATATGCTGTATAATTCCGTGAGGGCGCTGTTATATAAGAATAAATACAATAGTTAGTTTATGCATTCATTCTCTACCGACTCCTTCCTCTTTTGTTTTTTTGCCGGGTTATTTAACAAGGAAACAAGACAAGTAATGGTCACTATAAAGTTCTGCATGTATTGCAGTTTCCGGTTATACTGCACTGTATGCTGTGCAGCATCTCGGCCGCCATGATTGCGGCCAACAGAGGAAGTGGTCTACATGTGGGCTTGCCTCGTATTCATTTTTTTTTTTAAGTCTACAGTCATGTGGGAGCTTGCCTGCGTAAAAATTCCCATAAGGTCATATAAAATCAGTCAGTGGCACAACAACAAAACTTTTTAATGCTGCATTCTTGCGCAGGTCGCAAAATGACTTTTGCTTTCCTTTTGTGGGAAAATAGCCATACGCTGTAGGTTCTCGTTATATTTTCTGGTTCAAGAAATACCAGCTCTAAAATTTAATGTCATACATTTAATGTCATAACGATTTAGGCAGACTTTATAGATATACAAGCTTCGATAAAATCTTTCATATGTTATCAAATTTTCACCCAGAAAGTATGGTTTCTATATAAAATTTGCATCAAACTTGCAAGTATATGCTCATAGTCGGAAAGAAAACAATTTGAAAGGAACTTTGAAGTATGTGAAATATCTACCTATCTAAATATTTCTAAAAGAATCAGAGTTACAGCTTGGGCTGTTTTCCGGCTTGAAAACATGCATGTTAGGCCCCATAGTTGGGTACGCCACTGACCGAAAGAGCCAAGCGAGCCCTACTGCAAGCGATATCGAATCATACCCAAATGATGTGGAAACCTTCGAAGGAGACAGAACATTGGTAACGTCCGTACCCTCTTAAAACCAGGCGTTGAGTCGAACAAAACACGCTTAAATAATAAACTAACCCGTGCACGGCTACGAACGGTTTGGCCTGGTTCCTCGAGTTTTCTTCGTTCGCTAGACAGTGTTGTATATATATATTGTGGACGAAGTCAACTGTGGACACGACTGAATCGTGAGATTGGCCGCATTTCAGGACTCGTGCCACGATGACAGAGGCGTCCATTCTCAACGTATAGACCTTTTCACGAACTTCAGACTAGCTGGTTTGGCCAACGTTTATAGCTGAACCACATGGCCAAACCACCTTCGGCACAGGGCCTGACGCTGTGCCCTGTGCGTCAGGCCCTTTTCACGGGCACGCGACTGGGCCGAAAATAATCGGTGTGTTCGGTAATGCCGCAGTGCGATTTTCGGTCAGTGCTTTCACATGCGATGCAGCTGCAGAAAATTCGGTCAGGGTGACATTCAGGGTTGCTTGATGCATGCATGGGCAATCAGTGTTTAATACAACACTAACACAACGCAAAGCATGTCAGTGTTGCTATTTTTATGCTAGCTTTTAGTTATGACGAAATATTTCACGTTTTTATTGGAATAAATGATATTGCCTTATTGAACAGCTATGTTGCTGCATTGCCTGCAACTACAGTGTCAAGAATATACCGCCTGGTGTGCCGACCGAGGGCACCGAGAGTTTGTGTGTAGAAGGTTTTTACAGCAGCTTTAGGTGTGTGCGTTCTCAAGGCGCTCGCAATCGAATCGCGATAGACTGCCTCTGCATGTGTGCTTCATCCATCTGCCCGCTTGCAATCGTGAACAAGGATACATTTCTACCGCTTGAAAGAGATCCACTCCGGCACACCGATATTAAACATGCCCATGTCAGCGAAGGGAAAGCGTCTGCTAAACGAGATCGTCTGCTGAAGGCTGATATGGTCGTTCCTTTTTACAGCAAAAAATCATAAAGTTCTAAACTTAAGGCACGAAAAAAAAAATAGAAAAATGAAATATAAAACCTTTTATGACATATGTGTGTTGATTTAGAATAGTTAGGGTGATAATTTAGCACACTTAGTTTAAGCAGCGCCCCTAATTGGCGACTGATGGCAGTCATTGAAAATGGCCCCACCCCTTTCTATGGGGAACTGCCGCCGCACACCAGACTAGCAAGTATATTCTAGGCACTGTACTGTAACCGCCGAGACGTGAAAATAGCGCTGGCCAGCAGAACGTCGATATAGCGCTCAGCGCCTTTTCTCTTTTGTCTAGTTTTTTTCAACTGGCGGAGCTCGGACTGCTCACTTGTGTGAAATTGCCTCTGTATGTCCGCACCTAAACCTTGGTAATGGCAGATTCCCCAGCGCTCTTGCTTGATAACGTTACTTCGAGAATATTACTTCTTAGAGAAGAAAAGGCTTATTTTGTTACGACAAGGTCGGGTCAGTGAGGAGGACGTTGACACGCCAGCTGCCGCCTCTCCGCACGACCCCGTCCATCGACAACTGCTGCTACTGGAGCAGTAATTTCTGCTCGAGAAAAAAAAAATAAAGCTCCTCGAGAGCCTACGGAGTACGAGGCGGTGATGGGTTCGCCCAATCTGGGAGAACTGAAAGTCCGAGTCGGAGTTCTAGAATGGCGTGAGTTGATATGTTACATATCTGACAATGGGTGCTTTTCAGGTATGTGTTTCTAAGCCCACATTGCTCTGTGCAGATGCCACTTCTGATGTCAGGAGACCGGGATTATTTCAGCAAGTATTATCATATGACTCCGGAACGCTTTGAGGAACTTCATGCTCTCCTCGAGGAAGCGCTCACCAACGAGCACTGGGTTCTTGAGCCGCTTCCTTCTCGAATGCGGCTCGCTATCGCTCTTAGGTTAGTAGGCTTGCTGAGGGATTTTTCTACTCCTGCATTTTATGAATTGTATTTTCCCTCAAGAAACTGCTGTTAGGGTGTATTAGGTTGAATAGGTCCACCTGTTTTGTGATTTTCCCCTCAAGAAATCGAACGTTCATTTTTTCCTCTATATTTAAGGTTATTGTCTGTACATGTACTTCATATGTGTCTTCTGTTGCACTGCACTGCTCAGTGATTGTTTTCGGCGTGTTTTTCGTGTAATAAGGATGGAATTATTGTTTAAATTGCAAACTTGTAGAGCACAGAAAGTGGTGTTTAGGGCCCAGTCAGGCGCAGTTATTTTCTCCTTTTGCCCTCTGCCCCAAGGCACTCTGCGATCTTAATTTTCCTGAATAAAAAAAAAAGCATGCCCGGTAAAAAAAACTAGTGGTGTTGACAACGAAGATTTTTGTTGGTTTTATAGTAAAAAAAAAAAAAAAAATTAGCTGTGCACGCAAAGTTGTGCAGTACTTCAAGAATTTGTGCACAACCACAAATGTTTCGTTTGCATTGAACCTTCTGTTCCCTTTTTACTTTAAGGAACTTATCGTCAGGCGTGCAGGACGTGGCACTTTGTCTTTGGTTTAGAACGGGCAGCCCCATCGTCGCAAGCATTGTTCATTTCATGGCAAACTTTTATGGAGGGTGTTTCACCCTGTCTGCTTAAAGTTATGCGGCACTAGACTTCTAAGGGCTTGTTTACAATTTATTAGTAATAGGATTGCTGAGATATATCGACCCTGTTTTCCTACTCCATTCAACTAAGAAAATGATGTGCATATTTTTCTGACCCTTGTTACCCTTCACCTGTTGTTATGGTCAATTACCGTTTCAGATGCCAACCACTGAAAAGTGGCTAGAGGTGGCTGCGGAATTCTAGCACAGGTGCAACTTTTCTAACTGCCTGGGTGCAGCAGTCGGCAAACACGTACAAATAAAGGCCCGATCCCACTCAGGGAGCCCGTACTGCAACTACAAGGTGCTGAATTTGATTTGTCCTGTTTAGCTGTAGAGCTATGTTTCTGGTTGTTTGCAAGGCACGTACTCCATCGTGCAATGGCTGTCGCTGACAGAAACCTCAGGTTCCTATGGTTGACGTCGGCGGCTATGGCCGGTCAAGTGACCGGGGAACCTAGAGCGCCTCGAGGTTTAGCAGGTGCTTGGAAAAAGGAACCTTCGGTATGCCTCCCCCCCCCCCCCCCCCTCCCCCCCTTACTTCCCGGCTCTGCGTGTATTGCACCTCAAATTTTCTTGGGGGATGAAGCTTACCAGCATAGCCTAGATTTTCTTCGTCCATATACTCCGGAAGGCTCCAGAAAGAAGACAAGATGATTTTCAACTACCATTCCCAGCCGAGCTAGGTAATCTGAGCTATATAAAATGCTCGCCTGAGGACATGTATTACTCAATACTGTTTATCTGCAGGAGGTGCGCGGAAAGCGCATTCGGAATAATGGCATTTGAGGTTTAGTATTTTTAGCCAAGTGATCAACTTGAAGCCAGAGAATGGGGACTATGTGGTGCAGACAGCGTGGGTCCGCCACAATTACTTGATGGAGGACACTTTCTATGGGGATCCGCTCTACGTGAATCAGGAGGACAATCTTGGCAATGTCACAAATGGCCAGTGGCGGGCCAGCCTTGAAGGCAACGGGGGCAGTGCTATGCTCGACCTTCAGTCTCCTGCGGGCCACAACTTCACAAAAGCTGCTGCAGAAGCTCGATATATTTTTTGCCGTTATTTTTTCAGTCCTGAAGGAGCCATATCTTGGCAACGAGATTCAGCTGGATTGCGGCCATAAGATATATGACGCTACGAATCTAGCCAACGCTGAGGACAAAGTTTAGTGTGTGTTGCTCGCCTGGCTGGCTCAATCCATTGCTGCAGCACATAACTTGTGCCTTGGACTGTGATCTCCTAAGAGGTTTTACGTGCTTCGACCGCCTACTGCACAGTAATATTATGATTTGTGAATGCCATCCAATAGATGCTACACTTGTTGTATCTTCATGTCCATTAGCATTTAAGTTTCTTATTGATATATTGTTGTGCTGCACAGGTCGAATGAAAAACATACGGCACCCACAGCACATATTTGACTTCACAGTGGGGCAAGAAGGAGACGGGATGGATACTGCCTTACGATACTTACAAACTCCAACTGAAGATGATTCACTATGCTCGCTGGAACCATACTGAAATATGGTTCTAGTGTCATGAAAAAATAGTCGACGGAGCCCATCGGTTTGTTGGTTCGCAGGACATTCATGACAGTATCATTCTGGGCATTCGCTACGACTAACTCATTACGCCACTTCTTTGGTCTCTGGGACGCCCTTGTTTCTGCTGAGGACGGAGCACATCTCCCATTTCCTTCTGCAGCAGTGGACTGCGAGGTGGTCTGTTGTTGGTCTTCGGGGGCAAAAAGGTGGTCTGGGCCCACACTGTGGTCAGGGTCCGCAATATGGTCGGGGTCCGCATAAGTGTCCACAAGGGATGGTCCTGGAGAGCATGGCTGGGAGAATGGCCCTTCCAGGTCTTCAAGGAGAGCTTCTGGTTAAGCACTGCTGTGCCATCTGCAAATTTAATGCCACATGTAAACATTGATTAGAAAGAGAGCGTAGCAAATGGCTTCATGAGCATGACAGCAGCACTGTGAAAGCCATAGCTTGACTGAGAGCGTGGCAATTAAGTCTACTTGTGTATGAACCTACCATTTATATATCTCACTAAATCAAATGACCTGTCACCATGCACGCAATTAAATGAAAATTATACCCCGCTAAAATGTGCACAAAGCATCTATTTCCCCTTTTTTGTACAGTTGAATCACCACCAATACTAACATGATGAACTGTGATGCTGACTTTTCATTTTGTATTTTTTGTAACTACATTTGCAGTGCTGCTGTACCCGCTTCCACAGGCGTAACTCGTTTCCGCGAAGAGAAAGCTCCTGTCTTTTCCTCGCTCCTGCCCGCGCCTTTATTCCCCTTGTATCATTTCTTCCTCCCCAGTAGTTTCTCTTCACCGCTGAATAAAACGATTTTAGCTTGTTCGACTTGCCAGGATCCCTCCATGCCTTAGCTTGCAGACGCCAGTACGTGCGCCGTCGTGTGTATGGTCACCCTCTCCTGCGCGCGCCGAGTGGCTACGCCCGTAGACCAGACGCTGACGCGACGCCGAAGAAGCGCTGTCATGTGGTTGTGGGCAGTCGTCAATTCCTTTCCATGCTACGGAAGCATTGCAGCGTCCAATATATCAGCGCCCTTCACCCCTTTGTGAAATAGTGTTGTTTTCACAGGCGCTTCGAAAATCACCACGCCTAACAAAAATGGGGGGATCTCTTGCATTTTGGTGTCCCTGGGCGCTGCCATTATGTTCACTAGACTGTCGTGCGCACCACGCGCAAGCACTGTGGAAGCTGCAGCGAAATCGTTTTCTGACTGTCCAGAGAGGAGGAATTTCGAAACCTCCCTTGCCCGATGCAAAGACCTCCCTTGCGCACCCTCGTTCGCGTATCTATGTCATTTGATGCTCGTTTAACGATTAATTCCTTAGTTAGTGCCTCTATTATCTCACACATATTCATCATACAGTCGTAAGCTACCGATATATGTAGAAGACCACCTGACACAGCCAAGCCAGGACCAAGCCGTACAAACTTGCATGCGTTACTTAGTGCTAGCGTCTGGGGTCGAAGCGTCCCGGACTGTTTGAGTCTAGTTTAAAAAAAGACGCAGAGCTGCCAACTCTACCATGCCACTTGGTCTTTAGACATAACACAACCCGGCGACCAACCAGACCCCGGCCCTATTATCACCTGCCAGAGGCAGGCCCTTGTTTTTTTGCGAACACCGCGATCAAGTTTTTTTTTCCAGTTGTTGGGGGCAAAAAAAAAAAAAAAAAAAAAGGGAAACTGAAGTGAGAAATAGTTCATTTTTGTAGCTACAAGTCAAAAGCGTTGCAAGCCCGGTGCGGAAGCGTGCGAAATTGACGCTCGTTTCGATCGTTAGCGGTCGAGCGATGGCCAACGGACGCGATGGGGAAAGTGTTGAAGGAACACCGGGGACGCCTATATATATATCCAACTTTCGCTCTGAGTAAGAAGACCATTTCCGCGGCTCTTTCTGGCTGTTTTGACGTTTTGCTGGCAAAAACGACTCATTACTGGTGAGATCAATTTTTTTTTCTTCCGCCGCTCGGTTCAAACCCGTGTCGTCAATATTGGCGGTGTTGGCCTGCCTCAGGTTTCTGCTTTAAGTCTCGATGTACCATGGTTTTCTTGCAAATTGTCTGGGAGCAGCATCAGCTGTGTTAAATTTTTTTCACATTGTCTAGCTTATAAAAGCTCCTGTCTGAGTGAACAGAACCTTTTTCTTGCTGTAAGCAACTACTCTGTCCAGACAGGTCAGCTTCAATGTACCGTTACCGTCCTTTTAGTAAACAAAAACAAACATCACTCGATGTTCTTATAAAAATAATTAGGAGAGATATAATTCAAGACAAAAAAAAAAGTGGCATACGGCGTCATAAATGAAATTAACAATTCCCACAGAAGAAAAATATGTTTAAACAATACTTTCAGTAACTCTATAGCAGAATGGCGCGCTGAAACGGCTTCAAAAAACGGCGCGAGGAAACGAGGACAGGCCGGCACACGAGACACAAAAATCACACAGGCAGCAAGATTTCCGCATGTTTTATTCGAAAACGATACGTTTCGCATTATAAGTGCGACAACTATTTGTCGGGAGAGTCGAGGCTAACAAAGAGCAGGCTGGCAATACTCACGCAACAATGGTCGAATCAACATTCAAACAAAGCGCAAAAAAATGTCCACAACGAAGACGCGAGCGCACGCGGCCCGTAAATGCTTGAACATTAATACTAGTCTTAGAAAAAAAAAAAAAAGGTCGGTATGCTGGCATTAAAAATATTTTTACTACAATACTGGAATTCTGTAGTTACTTTCCTTCGCCCTTGTCTGACAAATACGTAAGGTCTGCTTTAAAGAAATTTGCATATATATAGCTGTTTATACAATGGTAATACTGGGCCGAAATTTTTACGAGAAACATTTCCTCCGCGAAATCAATTATTTTGGGATTGGGAATATATTCACAGCTGTAAGTTTTTATTTTAAAATCATATGCAGCTCCATACTTCGTTTCAATGACTGTAAATTTTATTGACCTTTTTTGCCCGGTGGTATCGGGGTGCGCATGCGTATTTTAAAGCTGACCAGATATCGCTAAAATATACATTTTACTCTGAAGGCTTCAGCGCTTTAAATATTAATTAAAATATTTCAAAAGTCCGGTGTTTTATCCGTTCTCTGTTGTCCTCGCGCTATGATTTCTGAGTTTAGATGATTTACCAACTTGTCCAAGCCTATTCCCTTCTAAATGGAGAAACAGGGGCTGTTTCGCTAATATTAGCAACATCACGGACCCCCTCTAATTATGAAAATTGGGCCACGTGAGTTCGTTCTTTTCTTTTTGTAATTTTTGGTTCTATTTTTTCTCGTGCTTGTTTCGAAAGAAAAGCTGTTTAACCTGCTTTTTCGTTTGCAAATTTAACCGGACAACCGTGGTGAGTTTGAAGGCGGCTTCTTCGCACGAGTCGCAAAACCTCTCCTGACCCGACTGCAGCAGCCAGATGTCACCACTGCGAACAATTTAAACATGAAACCGTCTGCGTACGATACAAGGCCCGGCTGGCAAAACACTGGTTCAGATCGAGAAAAGCCATGATCCAAGAAAAGAGCCTCGCCTTAGGTGCTATGCTGACAACCTGCTATAACTACGTACTACTGGCGTGTAGTCGGATACTCTCTCACTCTCTCATTGAAACGTCTTGAAATGTTCAGTTTTTAAAGGCGTCCTAAAGCGGATTGTGTCGAACAACATCAAAAGTGTTTTTGACGTAGAAAAAAAAGGTGTTTACATGAACAGCATGCGCCTTTACTGGGTAGAAGTAGTGTTTAGCTATTGCGGGCTACGCCTACGTTTTCAGCTTGTTCCTTTCTCGGTGCGAGCGATGCATGCTCACTGAAGGATCGTACCTAAACGAATACTCCTGTCACACGGGCACTGTAAGGCCTTGAGAATTAAGGTTCTTTGTTCCAAAGGCGGTTGACGCGCAGCTACACGGCAAAGTCGTTGGCCCTTTGCGATAAAGGCCCGTAGTGGGAAAGGCGGTCGTTAGCGACCTTCAGCTTCGTAAAGGAGCAGCCCGAACATGAACGCCACGGAGTGGACTAAAAAAAAAAAGCAAGAAAAAAAAAGCAGAAAAAAGTTGACACAAATATAATTTTTAACATTATATTTAAGCTTAATTGACGCTGACTCACATGGAGCGATTTTCCCCGCGGCAAACCTTGCGAACAGCGGCCCGGCAGCCGTTCGCCGCTGATCAAGCCGGCTATTCAGTAACTTGGAGTCGTGCGCTCTGGCGATACGAAAAAACTCAGAAAACGTGTGCTAAATTTTGTTGTTGCCGTAAATAATAAGTGGAATGTCAAAAGTGAGTCCTTCTTGAGGATCGCTGAGCTTTACCGGGTCACTGGCATAGAAGCGACAACTTGCAAGCAAGTTTCTGCTCACAGCCGGCTGCCGCCGTTGCGGAGCGGGTGCTGCGGCCCGCCTGCACGCCAGCTCCGTTAAAAAATGAAGCCGAAATTAATCATAATTTGCTTTTATTACTAGAGAATGGGACTGAGAGTTAGGCAGTTCTATGAGTAGACCATTTACTATAGCACGAAAGAATTTCATAGCGCTGTTTCATGTGCCATCGATGCGAAACAAAACAGGCCTAGCGACGACTATAGGGAGCAGCGCACGGCCAGAGCACTGTTCTCCGTCGCGCTAGCGGCCAGCACCGCTTTGGTAAGGTCACGTCATAAGGTGCTGTAAGCGTTGCAATTTTGCCTACTCTGATGATGGAGCCGAAGCGGGACCTTTTTCGACGTTCCGCTCAACAACACTCGCTC
Organism: Amblyomma maculatum; assembly: GCA_023969395.1. Taxonomy (NCBI): domain Eukaryota; kingdom Metazoa; phylum Arthropoda; class Arachnida; order Ixodida; family Ixodidae; genus Amblyomma; species Amblyomma maculatum. The sequence continues at coordinate 33,249 of JAJIZL010024168.1, forward strand.
AAGCTCTGCTGCAAAGCGACGCGCCTGCAGTACGCTGTTGTTGCGGCGTCAGGAGTACTCGAAGGTTGTATGCAAGCGCTGTCGGGCGCCATTTTAGACGCTGCCTGTTTTATGTGTTGCTCTTGAAATGTCATTTAGTGTGAAAAGTGCGTTGTTGAAGCGGACCAGCTCGTGGGTTTTCTCACTCGGGCGCCGACGGCGCCAGTTTTAAGCTGCATGTGGTACGACACGGCGACGGTGCGTCAGCGTTGCGTCGCACCACATGAAGTTCGCAGAGAAAGTTCGCTCCATGGGGTGGCCTTTTAGGCGTTAACTTTGCATTTCAATGAACTTTAAAAATCCCCGAGTGTTGATAGAAGAGCTCGAACGTTTCAGCAGCCGCATCGACATACGATGTCTCCTTGTGATTTCGCATTTGCTTTCACTATGCTACAGCCACCATACTTTCACGTCTTGGGTCTCGTCGCTCATGGTTGTAACACGCACGTTGATTACGTTGATCGAACCCAACCTATTAAAATTTATTCGAAATTCGCACAAGTAAAGTACGCTTCGCACGCGAAACCAGGCGGAACGACGAGTGCGTGTCTACCGTGGTCAGAATGGAAAGGAAAAAAGAAATTCTTGTCTCTAAACATCCGCTTCAAACCTTCATCAAACCTTCATCAAACCTTCAGTCTTTTTATAATAATGAGTCGGTTACTTTTCCTAACATAAACAAGGCCAGTCTTGTTCACTTATCAGTTAAGGTGAAAGATATCGTCTATTTAAATTTTGATAGCTGCTACTAGCGCCATTTCAAGCGCAGCGGTTGACAGCCGTTGTGATTGCCGCTCGACAGATGACGCTCACGAAGATATCTGATCATCATCATCATCATCATCATCATCATCATCGCCATCTATCTCATTTGCATTTGCTGTGTAGCTGCGCTGCTTCTCCTTTATTTTTGCTCCTTTAATGCAATACAGCTCCTTTGCAGTAAGGACCTTGGAGAAGTACCATGTGACTAGGGTATAAAAAGACAACATGTCGAGAGCTGCAAAGCTTGAGCAAAGATGACGTTGGGATGTGCAGCTTTCTGCAGTAGTACGGAGTTAAGATTCTGGAAGACGATGTTGCTTCACTGTTCACTCAATCTTGTGGCTCAATCTCAAAGTTTGGTTTTCCGAATTTCAAGAGTTACTTTCCTGTGCGGGCTGTGTTTGCATGCGTGAAGGTTTTATTAATTTTTTTTTGCCTATGTGTCATTTATCGCACCATTTCGTTTGCAGCGCACTTAGTCAGCCTGCGAGCTAGACGGGAGAGAGAGGGAAGGAAGCTAGAGGCTAAAGGTACTGCGTCTATTACAAAAACCCCCGATTACATTGACCAGACTGCCGAACGACAGTTTCGTCCGCGCGAGTTCTTCAATGTGGTAATTCTCCTGCTGCTTCGATGAATTTATCAAACACTGGCTCACTGGGCCGCTGACACCTAGATTAGAAACAGACTATCGAAGAAACTTGGAAACGAAAGGAGTTTCTCACGGACTGCCAGCAGCAAACCAACCATAAAGAGCACCGGATCATCTGTTTTCCACTGGAGCGGTTTTCGGCTTACCGATGCTGGTATTTCGTCTACAACGAGGCGGATGAAAAAAGAAAAGTAATGAAACTGTGCTTGCAAAAGCGGGAGACAACACTGCAAGGGCTAAGAAAAGACGAAAGGAATATCGCTGAGAGAATGGTTCTTGAAAAAAGATGAACCAGTTACATAACTTTCCAGAGAGTTCGATCAAGATCTTCCACAGGCAACTGCAGCTGCGACCTCTGAGGGTTCGCTGTCGACACGCTACCTCTACATAATGAGAGAACGCCTGTTTTCTTTCATAGTAACCGCAGTCGTTCATATATATCTCACATCAAGAAGCCACCTCTCCTCTTCAACCTTACTTTACGGATGGCTTTAAGGATTAGCACGAGGTGAAGTCTAGTCTGCTAAAAAGTACAATCTGTCAGCAGATTTTTATCTGTTGGTGAATCAGTGACGCGCGGAAGAGCCGCCCTGTGTGGGCATTAATGACGCTTACCATATAACGCATCGACGGCGCGCTTTTTCAAATTATTACGATTATGAAAGAAATTTGCATTAGGCAGTCCAGGTGAGCTCCCCACATATATCAGTTTACTTAGTCTACGAAGTTACCGCTTGCCTCCTTCAAGTTTTGGCCTGATGTCAACTAGGTCTTAGAAACCTCCTAAAGTGAAATAACTTCACTGAGGTTTTTTATCAAGAAATCACAAGTGGGATTTTCAAGCTTTGCATGCCCTACATAGCGCACGAATATTCATTTGCTGAATAAGGGCAGCAGAAGTATCTGCACGTTGCCCAGCACGTTGTTCCCATATTGTTCTTCCAGTCAAAAAATTACCCGGGGTATAGCTTTAGTTAAACCCGGTAGATTGCGTAAGCAAAGCCGACGTAGCTTCTCTTTCAGTTTTTCCTTCTTCTTCTTCTTTTTATTTTTTCCTTCTTATTCCTTTTCTTTTTCCTTTCCGTTTTTTTCTTTTTCTTTTTGTTCTTCTCCTTTCTCTTTTTCTTCTCCTTCTTTTTCTTTTTCTTCTTTCTATTTTTCTCCTTCATCTTTTTTTTTTTTTTTTCTTTTTTTTTTTTTTTCCTTTTTTTTTTTTTTTTTTTTTTTCTGTTTTTTTTTCTCTTCGGTAAAGGTCATAGGTCAAACGTTGCTACCGGCCGGGTTTACGCGACGGGCTGAAACCTCGCGTAGTATTGCTTACGCAATGAAATGGGAATATTTGCCCGGTCTGACTTACGAATTTCATAATTGGAGCCCGGCGCTTACAGCACATAGACTATTGCCACGACCATCATATATAGATCGGCCGTGCCATTTCATTCAGTGTTGGTCAAGTACTTGCTGTTTTGTTGATTTGCGCAGCCAACTTTTGTTTTTCCAACACACTCTCTCACCGCGGACCTCTTCTGTTGCAGCGCAACTGCATGGTTTTAAACGGTATTCAGCAATGCACACCCAGGACTAATTGGAACACGTGGTACTTTTTGTACAGCCAGGCTGTGCGCCCACTACAGACGTTAAAACAACCGAGCACAGTCTGGCCGATAATAGTTGGCCGGTTGCAAATTGCCGGGCGCTGATTGGCTGATAGGTTATGAGACGTCACGAGGCCAGGTGGCATGGTCGACTTGGAACGAGCTCCTGGCACGGGCAGCTCCTTTCATGTGGGAGGCTGACATTAAGCCGAACACACCAGGGCCCTTTCACCATCCCCGTTTCAAGCTACATAGCCTCGAAAAATCATAACATGCCTCTGCATGGCAAGTCACAAGGCTGGACAGTGATTGGCAGGAGGTTTCCTAAAAGGAAATTGCCCCAACACAATAAGTGATTTCAAAGCTAGGATTAATGTCTTTGTTTACAAAGGCGATATCATAATGATGTAGCTTGCTATAAAAACATATCACGCACATGTATTTGCCGCACGAATTCAATCGATCGTCTGTAAAGTTTTTTGGCATTGTCATGGCTTCAAAGTTTAGCGCGGTTTTCTTCGAATAATCTCATTGTAGTGGTGCAGAAAGCTAAAAAAAAAAGCTCTGTGGTGATATATGGAGGCGGCATGATTCAGTGGCACACACTCTGTGCTTTCTCTCTCTTCGCAAGTCATCTGCATTTCAGCCTTTCACTCTTTTGAAGGAGAAACATTTATGGCTCTTGAGCAACAAAACCCAGCGTGGCCCAGAAAACCTCAGAGGGGTGAAGCAAGACTGTTACACCCCCCCCCCCTCCTCCCCCCCAGAGACGGATCAGCAACCGAGGCCAAATTTGAAAGGGTTTCTTTGCTCACCCGAAGGACGCATGGAATGAAAGCGGTTAAAACAAGGCGAATCTTATGCCCACCACATCTCTAAAATGATTTTACTTACCAAAGTAATTGAGTTAGATTAGCGAAAACTCCTGAGTCGTAGACGATGTTCTACACACGAACCCAGGGCTACAAGCCAAACACGCTAGCGAGTATGCCACTTAACATTTTTTTTAATAAACTAGGTCACTTTATACGTACGTCGCGTTGTCAATGAACATCGTACAGAACTCATGACATAAAAAAAAAATAAAAGACATCAAAGATAATGAAGAAAAAATATAAAAGGAATAACAATACTGCCGCGTGCCTTTCTAAAAAGAGGACAAAGAAGAACAGAGGACAAAGAGGACGAAACTGAGTGTAGCGCGTGGGACTGTTCCGATCAGTGATCGCTGCCTTGTACTCGTTACATTTTCTGGTGGAGGTGCGGGGTACGATTTCCCTTTTTGCTGAGTTCAACCCCTCAAGGGCAACCGAGAGCCACCCCGGATTTGACACCGGTCCATCGCAGTTGCAGCCGTCGTCTTCGAGGTCAGTCGCCAGAGTTCGGGCCTCTTTCCTGCACGCCTGTGGCCAACATGCATAGATCCAACACGAACATTGCTGCTAACGGAGAGTCTTCACCCCAGTTCGTCATCCTCCAGTCTCGAACGCCACCGTCCTTCCATGGCGAGCTTTATGAGAACGCTGAAGACTGGCTGGACCAGTTCGAACGGGTCGCCAATTACAACGGCTGGGATGAGCAAAGGAAGCTCTATAATGTCTACTTTGCTCTCGAAGATTCAGCGCGGACGTGGTTCGTGAACCACGAAACGACACTATCAACATGGGACCTCTTTCGTCGCCAGCTATTGGCAACCTACACCGCCAACGACCGAAGAGAGCGTGCGGAGTCGGCGCTGAAATCTCGTATCCAAGCCCCAAACGAGAGCATTGGAATGTACTACGAGGACATGATCCGCCTTTTTAGGCGTTGTGATCCAAATATGTCAGAGGAGAACAAAGTGCGCCACCTAATGCGCGGGGTGAAGCAAGAACTATTTGCTGGGCTTGTGCGCAGTCCACCTGGCACGGCATCAAATTTTCTAACGGAGGCTACCACAATAGAACAAACACTTCGACACAGGGCTCAGCACTATAACCGTAACGTGTCCGCCATGTCACCGGTCGTCTATGGTTCCGGCTTCAACGGTTCACATGATGCCTTAAGGGAGCTTATTCGATCTGTGGTCAGAGAAGAGCAGAGAAACATTCAGCTACAGGGTCTAACGTCGTCGTCGAGGCTTCCGTCACTCGCGGAAGTCGTTCGCGAAGAAGTGAGGCAAGCCGTCCCGGAACCGTCTGTGCCTAGTGTGCAGCCACCGCCACCGAGTGTGCCAACGTACGCGGCCGTGCTTCAGCAGCATAACCTCTGTGATCCTCCAAGAGGGAACCCCACTGTGCCGCATCCAAACCAGCACCATAGTGGGTACGACTCTCCCAGAGCCAGAGTGAGCCCCCCTACTCTTCATCCAAGCCCACGCCATCCTCCTCTTCTAGCCGAGGCACGATTTCGAAGGACTGACGTCTGGCGTGCCCCTGACAATCGGCCCCTTTGTTACCACTGTGGTGAGGCCGATCACATGTTAAGGTTCTGTCCGTACCGCCGCGCCGGACTTCGTGGCTTCCAACCGCGTGCACGATGTCCTCGGAGTGGTGAACGACCACCCGAAATCGAGGAGTACCTGTCGACGCATACGAATCCTCCGGACGTCCCACAATACGGGTCTCGCGTCATTACCTCTTCCCGTTATCGTTCTCCAAGTCCACGGCCTTCTACATACCGCACTAGCCGCTCGACGAGTCCCCGCTCCCCGAGGCTTCGGGAAAACTAGGAACAGCGACCTGCGGAGGTGAGGCCGCTGACGAGCGAAGTGCTGAACATCCTCCATCAAGTTTAGTACAAGATAACGGCTATCAGACGGCGTCATGTAAAGATGAACCTGAGTGCGCAGTTACGGACATACCGGTTTCTATCGGCAATTTTCTCCTTACAGCTTTAGTTGATACGGGGGCGGACTATTCAGTTATGCTCAGTGTGTTAGCCAGGAAATTGAAGAAAGTTTTTAACCAAGTGGACTGGGCCTCAGATCCGCACTGCAGGGGGACACCTTATTACCCCGGCCGGAAGATGCGTTGCGAGAGTTGCAATTGACGGATTTATTTATGTTTGCGACTTCGTTGTACTTACCCGCTGTTCGCGAGACGTCATACTCGGCTTGGACTTCTTACAGGCTAAAGGTGCGATAATTAATTTGCAAGAATCACGAGTGACATTTTCGCCGAGCCAAGCCATTGCGAGATCTAGCGTCGACGGTTCATCAACGCCCGCTTTACGTATTACAGCTGCTGACGTTACGGTCCCGCCACGGTGCAGCATTATGGTCTTGGTAGAAAGCGACTCACCATGCGATCGAGACGTACTGGCAGAGACGAACGTGGGCCTGCTTCTTGAGAAAGGGATCTGCGCTGCAAGAGGACTTGTTCGCTTGCGGGACGGTTGTGCGAAGCTCTGGATTACAAATTTCGGGACCGAGTTTCAGCAAATTGCGAAAGGAACGGCCATCGCGTATGTTGCCGACTTTATTGAGCCAGGGAACATCCGTACTCTGGCGCCGCCGTCGCCAGCCAGATGTAATGCACCCGACATTCTATCAACTGTGGACATTAATCCCAATCTATCGGTGGTTGAGCGGCGGCGACTCCTAGACCTCCTTCAGGAATTTTCTGGATGCTTTGCAACGTCTTCGAAAGTTGGACGTACCCCTGTAGCCAAACACCGCATTATGGTTGACGCGGAGACCAAGCCGATTTTCCAACACCCATACCGAGTGTCGTCAACGGAACGAGAGGCTATTCGAAGCCAGGTGCAGGAAATGCTTACCGACGACGTGGTACAGCCGTCTACCAGCCCCTGGGCTTCGCCTGTAGTGTTAGTGAAGAAACAAGACAACACCTTGCGCTTTTGCGTCGATTATCGTAAGTTAAATCAGGTAACGAAACGGGACGTATACCCGCTCCCACGCATCGACGACGCATTGGACCGGTTACGCAATGCCAAATATTTCTCGTCGCTTGACCTCAAGAATGGCTACTGGCAGATAGAAGTGGACGAAAGGGACAGAGAGAAAACAGCGTTCGTCACCCCCGACGGCCTTTATGAATTTAAAGTGCTTCCTTTCGGTCTCTGTTCCGCACCAGCAACCTTCCAGCGAATGATAGACACCGTTCTCTCTGGATTGAAGTGGCAAGCGTGCCTAGTGTATCTCGACGATGTCGTCATTTTCGCGGCTAGTTTTGAGGAGCAGCTTGACCGACTTCGAATGGTACTAAAGGCACTGCGTTCAGCACAACTGATCATAAAACCACAGAAATGCCATTTCGGATTCCAGGAGCTCCGCTTTCTTGGCCATGTTATTAGTTCTGAGGGCGTGAAACCAGATCCCGACAAGACTGCTGCTGTGAAAAATTTTCTGCGCCCAACCGACAAAAAGTCCGTTGGAAGGTTTTGGGGGCTTTGTGCCTATTACAGGCGTTTTGTAGAGAATTTTTCAGTGATTGCCGAGCCTCTTACGCGTCTTACCCGAGACAATGTTCCTTTTGCGTGGCAAGATGATCAAGAGGATGCTTTCAACGAGTTGCGGCGGCGACTGCAGGCCGCCCCGATACTTGCCCATTTTGACGAAAACGCCGCTACGGATATCCATACCGATGCAGTAATTTTGGACTCGGTGCCGTTCTGATTCAGTGGCAAAATGGCACTGAGAAAGTTATCGCTTACGCAAGTCGCTCTCTTTCAAAAGCAGAGACAAACTACTCAACCACGGAAACGGAATGTCTCGCGGTAGTTTGGGCCATAACTAAGTTCCGACCCTATATTTACGGCCGACCTTTTAGGGCTGTGAGCGACCACCATTCGTTATGCTGGCTAGCCAACCTCAAAGACCCCTTTGGACGGCTTGCAAGGAGGAGCCTCCGTCTCCAAGAATACGACATTAGGGTTGTATACAAGAGCGGCCGTAAGCACAGCGACGCCGATTGCTTGTCTCGTGCACCAGTTGATGCTGCCCCTCCCGACCGAGAAGACGATGACTTCCCGTTTCTTGCTGTCGTCACGACCACCGACATGGCCCAGCGTCAATGGGCTGACCCCAGTTTACGCCCGCTTATTGAGCATCTCGAAGGCCTTGATGTAGCTGTCCCACGTGCTTTCGCACGGGGTTTATCCTCCTACAGCATTCGCAATCGCGTCCTATATAAGATAAACTTTTAGCACAACAAGGAAACCTTTCTTCTCGTTGTGCCGTCCGACCTCCGGCCTGAAATCTTGCACGCATGCCACGATGAGCCTTCGGCTGGTCATTTAGGAGTCACACGAACATTAGCACGCATTCGACAAAAGTACTATTGGCCTAAGATGCTGCCTTCAGTCCAGCACTATGTGAGAACATGCCGAGATTGCCAGCGGCGAAAGACACCTCCGCTGAAGCCTGCAGGGCTCCTTCAGCCGATACCTCCGCCAACAGCCGTTTTCCAGCAAGTGGGTATGGATCTTCTGGGCCCTTTCCCAACGTCCGCATCAGGGCACAGATGGATAGTAGTGGCGACGGACTACTTAACGCGATATGCCGAGACACAGGCACTTTCCCGTGCAACAGCTGCAGAAGTAGCCCAGTTTTTTCTTAAGACCATCGTACTGCGCCACGGTGCCCCATCGGTTATTATCACTGACCGCGGTACAGCCTTTACGGCTGAACTAATGCAGGCTCTCTTCAGTCTTACCCGCACAAGTCATCGTGGAACTACTGCTTGCCATCCGCAAACAAACGGACTGACTGAACGCCTCAATAGAACGCTTGCAGACATGATTTCCATGTACGTCGACGTTGAGCATCGCACCTGGGATGAACTCCTTCCGTATGCAACTTTTGCATACATACGGCTGAACAGGAGACGACGCGTCTTGCGCCATTCCAGCTAGTCCACGGTCGTCCCGTCATCACAATGTATGACGCTATGCTACCCATAAGTCATGGCGACGATGTCACCAACGCCTATGCAGACGTCGACATATTTCTACAGCGGGCCGAAGAAGCGCGCCAGCTCGCACGATGCCGTATTCAACATCAACAACATCGCGATGCCAGTCGGTACAACCTCCGACACCGAGACGTTCACTACCAACCTGGCGATCTTGTATGGGTGTGGACACTAGTGCGCCGTCGAGGACTCTCCGAGAAACTACTTCGCCGTTACTTTGGGCCATACGAGGTCATTCGGCGTCTTAGTAACGTGACTTACGAAGTTGCTGCTCGGGGCCAGCGACCTTCAACACGGCGGCGCTCAAGTGTTGAAACTGTTCATGTGGTGCGGATGAAACCGTATTATGAGAGGCAGTGATCTTTCGCGCGTGTACAGCTTTGTGTTCCCTGCTTCTCCTGTCTGCATAATCTGAGGACACTTCCAGCGTCGAGTCACCGCTTTCGAAGAGGGGGGGGGGGGGGGGTAATGCCGCGTGCCTCTCTAAAAAGAGGACAAAGAAGAACAGAGGAGAAAGAGGACGAAACTGAGTGTAGCGCGTGGGACTGTTCCGATCAGTGATCGCCGCCTTGTACTCGTTACAATACAGAAAATAAAAATAAAGAATTAAATAAAACTCAAGGTGAGCAACTGCTTTCGCCTCCACTGTGCGTAAGCAGTTTAAGGTACTTGCCCACCAAAATTTTTTCTTGTTATGTGTCCATGACATTGGAGTCTGGTGTAGACCTTGTCAACGTCACAGCGAAGATTACCAGTAATAAAGCAGGACCACCACATGTGAGAGAAACGAAAGAAGAAACAGTAGGAATGCCAGCTGTAGAACTCTCGATTCAGGGCAAAATTTATTATGATACCTGCTGAGTCCCTCCATGCCTTAGGTATCACCATCAGTCAACTCTCATAGCTCTGTTTTGCGGCTCTTTATCACTGGTTCACTTTAGGCTGTGAAAGATGCGGCAATTAGGTGTTTGAGCAGTGTACTCTGATGCGCATAACTCAAACCTATTTCTTCATTCTTTATTCGTTTATATCATCATTATAATCAGTTTCAGCCAAGTTGCACTCAGTACAAGACAAACCCCTTATGTCCAGTTCTTCTCTCTAAGCAGTACACCCTGTCCTGCTCTCTACCCCGTCTATTTTCAGTCTTCAAGGTGATTTCTCCAAATGAACAAATTCCTCCAACTAAACCTGTCCTGCGCCATCTTTGTCCACACAATGATCGCACGTTTTGTAACCTTATCTCCCAATCTTACTCTCTACCTGCCCAAATGTACTCGCCTCTTTGACGTCCACTGGCCATCGGTTGTCGGTTGTGTGCAATACACGCCTACCCGTTTTCTCTTCAATTTCTGCCACATCGTCAACTCGAGCTGTTTTCTAACTGCTTTCAGAGCCGGCTGCGCTTTCCCCAGTATACTTTCATGCCTAATTGTTAAGCTCCTAGTTGTGGCCCCACAAGAGAGCAGTGGTGCAATTTAACTATTATATAGATTCGTTTGCAAGGTATTAGTAAGCTGATGATCGTAACTTGAAAGTCCTGCCAAATACACTCCAAGTCGCCCTTATTCTTGTGACAATTTTTTTTTCATCGCTGAAACCTACTTTCCGTGCTTGGTCTACGTAGATGTCGTCCCTTATGAATTCCAGCACCCACCATTAAGTGCTGTTCTTCCTAGGCTTTTGAACCTTGCTTTAGTTTTATTCTTATAGATTTTGAGCCCATCATTCTACAATGAGTGTTTAGGTCCTCGACCACGTGCTTAAATTCATCCCCGAGTTATCACGATAATGTCATCAGCCTGACACTGGGGCGGAGGAGTTCCTCATGAACTATTATAGTATAGTTATTCCATATGATCCAGCATTGTGGATACCACTTGAAAATAGGAGTAAATGAGATTGGAGGATTATCTATTCCTGTGTCATGACCGACGCCCCTCCTCGTTGGTATACTTGCACTCTGCATGCGGAGGTCTGTGATCGGTGTGTAAATCCCTGCATGTAGATATTCCTGTGTCGTCCTCCTGGTCCTGTTTATTCTTCCTCGTAGTACGCCGTGAACCGTGCTTTTTGTGAGAGAGGCATATACTGTTACGAACCTCAAAGTCCACATTGGATTGCATAAAGTGAAAGGTCCGTAGCAGGAGGCTTATTTTCGAGCTTGACGGGGAGACTTGAAAACAACGTGGTGCGC
>JAJIZL010024168.1:48897-75857 GCA_023969395.1 Amblyomma maculatum
TGTTACCCTAAGCGACCATCGGTTATCCTCTCTTCGCACTACATGTCCTGCCCATGTCCATTTCTTCTTCTTAATTTCCGCTAGAATGTAAATAACTTGAGCTATTTCTCTGACCCACTCTGCACGCTTTCTATCGCTTAATGTTACCCCTACCATTTTTCGTTCCATAGCCCTCTGGGTTGTCCTCAACTTAAGTAGAACCCTCTTGGTTAGCCTCCACGTTTCAGCCCCATAGGTGAGTACAGGTAAGATTCAACTGTTATATACTTTCCTTTTTAGCGATACCGGTAAGCTGCTAGTTATAATCTGCGAGTGCTTGCCAAATGCGCTCCATCCCAATCTTATTCTTCTTGTTATTTCCTTTTCATGGTCCGGATCCGCGGTTACTACCTGTCCTAAGTAGATATATTCGTCTACTACTTCCAGTACTTCGCTACCTAATGTAAACTGCTGTTCCTTCCCGAGGCTGTTGAACATTACCTTAGTCTTCTGCATATTGATTTTCAAGCCTACCTTTCTACTTTTCCTGTCTAGGTCGCCAATCATTATTTGCAGTTCATCCCCCGAGTTGCTTAGGAAGGCAATGTCATCAGCAAATCGCAGATTACTGAGGTATTCTCCATCTACCCTTATCCCTAACTGCTCCCATTCCAAGTCTCTGAATACTTCCTCTAAGCAAACTGTGAATAGTACTGGGGAGATTGTGTCTACTTGCCTAACACCTTTATTTATGGGAATTTTGGTACTTTCTTTATGCAGAACTGTGGTTGCTGTGCAGCCACTATATATATATATCGTCCAGCACTTTCAAGTACGGCTCGTCTACCCCCTGATTTCGCAATGCCTGCATCACCGCCGAGGTTTCAACTGAGTCAAATGCTTTTTCGTAATTAATGAATGCTATGTATAAGTGCTCGTTATATTCCGAGCATTTTTCTATCACATGATTGATGGTATGGATATGATCGATAGTAGAGTACCGTTTCCGAAACCCTGCTTGATCCTTTGCTTGATTGAAGTCTAAGGTTGTCTTGATTCTATTAGCGATTACCTTAGTAAATACCTTATACGTAACAGACAGTAAGCTGATTGGTCTGTAATTTTTAAGGTCCTTAGAGTCCCCTTTCTTGTGAAAGGATAATGTTTGCATTCTTCCATGGTTCCGGTACCGTCGATGACACCAGGCACTGCGTATACAGGGTGGCCAGTTTTTCTAGCACGATATCCCCCCCGTCCTTCAGCAAATATGTAGTTATCTGATCCTCTCCAGTTGATTTCCCCCTTTTCATAGTTTCTAATGCTTTCTTGACCTCGTCCTTCGTAACTGGTGGAACGTCTGGCTGTTTTTCCCTACCGCTAATCTCATTACGGTCCTAACTACTTTGGCTACTGTAGAGGTGTGTATAGAACTCCCCGGCTACATTGACTATCTTATCCATATTCGTGATGACGTTGCTCGCCTTGTCCCTTATCGCATACATCTGGTTTTTGCCTATGCCTAATTTCTTGTTTACCGCTTTAAGGCTTCCCCCGTTCTTTACAGCATGCTCAATTTTCTTCATGCTATGCTTCCTTATATCGGCCACCTTGCGCTTATTTATTAGCTTTGATATCTCGGCCAATTCGATCCGGTCTGTTCGATTGGAAGCTTTCATACTCTGGCGTTTCTTAATCAAATCTTTCGTCTCCTTAGACAGCTTACCGGTATCCTCTCTCACATATATCATACCGCCTACTTCTACCGCGCACTCAGTAATGATATCTCTGAAATTATTGTTCCTTGCTTCTAGGGTAATGTCGCCATGCTCGGTTAGAGCTGAATACCTATTCTGTAGCGAGAGCCTGAACTCTTCTGTCCTCCCCCACACCTCTAATTCGTTGATGGGCTTCTTTCTTATTAATCTGTAGCGTTCCTTCTTCAGATTTAGGCTAATTCGGGACCTCACCACCCTGTGGTCACTGCATCGCACTTTCCCGATTACCTCTACATCTTGCAGAACGGCGGGGGTTTAACACATTATGAAGTCGATTTCATTTTTAGTCTCTCCGTTAGGACTTTTCCATGTCCATTTCCGGTTCTTCCGTTTGCTGAAGAAGGTATTCATGATTCGTAAGTTATTGCACTCTGCAAACTCGACTAGTAACTCCCCCCCCCTGCTATTCCTAGAATCAATGCCATAGTAACCTACTGCCTTGTCTCCTTCCTGCTTTTTCCCTACCTTGGCATTGAAGTCGCCCATTAGTAGAGTATACTGCTTCTTTACTTCTGAAGTAACAACAGAATATGCCTGCTTAGGACAGGTAGTAGATGCAGGTCCGGACCACGAAAGCGAAATCACTGGAAGAATCAGACTGAAATAAAGCACTATTGGCAAGTACTCTGGCATAATTAATAGCAGTTCATCAGTATCCCTCAAGAGGAACGTATATATCAGCTGCATTTTGCGGCACTCATCTATGGACCTAAAACGTGAAGGGAAACGAAAACGATTTTAAACATATTGAGGACAACTTAGCGTTCCTTGGAATGGAAAATGGTATATGTGTAACATCAAGAGTCAGGAAGCGTGCCGAGTGGGTCAGGGCGCAAACGCGAGTTGATAAAATTCAAAAAGATATAAATACGACATTGTGAGAAGGACAATGCGAATGATAGATGACTAATGGTCGCTAAGGGTACCAAATTGAATTCCGTGGGAAGGCAAACATAGCAAGGGGCGGCAGAGTGTTAGGTCGGCGGACGAGATAACTGAGGAGAGATAAGGGATGAGAGATGAGATAAATGATGAGGATGAGAGAGGTTTGCGCTTGTGAAGTAGATGCAGCTAGAACAGGGCCTTCTTAATTAGACGGATATCGGAGAGTCATTTGCCCTACGGTGAGGACAGGCCGGCTGATGATGAATATGAAATAATACTGGGTAAACCAGAAATAGGTTATTATATTGATACCAAACTAACAGATTTCTGGTTTACCCACCTATATCTCACCTTCATCATCAGCCGATCTATCCTCACCTTAGGGCAAAAGACTCTCCGATATCCCTCCAAGTTATTATTATTATTATTAATGTTTATTAATACCAAACTAACACTGGTAGTTCATTTGGCGCTTCCTCGAACGCCGCACCAAGTACAGAATAGCTGCCCTGCGAAGTAAATAACCTTTAACTGCTGTTTTCTGCTGGCTTGCGAAGGCTGCGAACTGCCTTCTGTGCAAACGGAAGTGAAGGAAACTCCTCCGGAGAGGTTTCCAGCAAGGTGGGCGAATTCTCAAGGGAGGAAACCAAGCCGAAAATCCCAGGTGCAAGTTAGGCTTAGCTCGACACTGCCGAGCGAGGCCCTGCTACGCATCTGTGACATGGATCCTGCTTCGTCGGCAGCAGCCAGGCGGCCACCTGCACCCTCCACGTCGATTCAAGCTTCGGCATTTACGGGTTCTCCCCCGGCAGCATCTCCAGATGCTACAATTACATGGATTGCTTCAGCGTCTCCGTGCCTCTAACACTACCTCAAGGAACGCTGTGTGTGATGGCACCAGTAGCGCCTTCACTTCCGATATCAACAGTGCCGACTGAGCCCTTGACGTCTCATCAAATGCCTCAAGGAACTGTGCCTCTGGCAACAGTTGCGTCTTCCCTTCCAATGGCACCCTTGCTGAATGCGTCTTTACCGCCTCAACAGACGCACCCCGTGAGTACTCCTTGAAGTGCGCTCCTACCGACTCCAAAAAAATTCCGTTTCACCGTCAAGCCTATTGCGCTTTGACGTAACTGCCATCCCCTCACGTTATGTTCAAGCCACTATTTATCAAGTATACTGGGCTCTTCGAACTACTGTGGATTTGTCGTTCATCGCCATTCCAACACCATCACGGTGAACTTACCTTCCCTAGCGGCAGTTGAGAAAATGTTCACGGTTACGCAGAACCCCCTGGACTCAAGCAAGCATGTCCCTGTACAGATATATTTTGCATCTGTACCTCACACCCTGCGATGCATCGTCTCTACATGTAGACAGCCCTAACCTTCCTGAGGAAGTGAGAGCAAATATTCGTTGCTCAACACACACAGTACTCCAAGCCCGACTTATGAGACGCCAAGGCACTTACCTCCATACCCTTCAAGGCCGCAGCCCTTTCGTCCACACCGTATTTTCTGTTATCATTGCCATAAAGAAGGGCATACGCAAAGCACCTGCCCCAATCTTGCAGCAGTGGTCGATATGGACGAGTCAGCAGACCTTTGTGCCCTTTGCAAATCGCTAGGTCGCGATATTCGTTCTCCCGCTTGTCCAAAGAAGAGGGCAAGGAAACTGAACAAGGCGTCTGGGAACACTGATGTCACCACAAGCAATCGCTTCGATGCTCTAGCTTGTGATGAAATGACTTCCCTGAACTCCCTACCCTTGACTCCCCAACTCACAACATGTCTTCTAAGCAGCATTCATACAAAAGCTGCTGACTGCCGACCAAGAAAGGCCACACCGACTCGCAAAGCCACAGACAAGACTGATGACGACATCGTTCTTGATAATTCCATCGTAGAGGGTCGTCGCCATTTAGAACAACTCACTAAGCGCCGAGAACAATGCCGCTCACAGCCAACTCTAAATATTATAACGGCGCAACCATCCAACGAAGCACTTCTGCAAACCAATGAGTCACGTTTTGGCACCAACGTCCCAATCAATGTACATTCTCCGGCAGAGATAACATATTGGCGCTCATGAAGCAGCTGATCCACCCTGATCATTGAAGCGCTTCGTCCTCGTGGGTAGTGCATCATCTCTGGTGGTGCAATGGAACTGCCGATGTTTTACTAATAAGGCACCAAAAGTGAACATCCGCCTGCGCCACGGCAAACTCAAGGCTTGGGCCTTCCTTCTTCAAGAGCACAACTCCCTTTGTCTCTCTGGTTTCTGCGCGTACCATTCTCCTTCCATTCCTGACCGTCGGTGCACCACTTTCTCCCTTCATCCTAATATCGATCGATCTTTCACGATAGTGCAACACTCGACAAGAGGTCGTTGACCTTCTCGTTAAACCTGCACATGCACCACTGTTTCTAGTATCTGTTTATGGTCGTCCAGGAACAGCATCTCCCAATCTTGGTTAGATTCGTTTCCTCCGCAATAGCTACTGAGGCTATCATATGAATTCCTCTCGATGTGCTCACATTCATGGCAGCTTTCTAGATTATTCATTTCTTCTAAATAAACTGCAAACTTCAACGTGCCCACGCGGCGGTCCGTATTCACTTGACCTGTCATGGTGGTTAGGCCCCGGCAACCCTCGTTGGGATTTTGAACCAGATACTTGGGGGAGCGCCACAGCCCTATATTAATCTTCATTACACCTTCGTGTCCGCGGAAAATACGCCACAGCGCTCGTTTCAAATCTTGGGACGCAGTACGCTCGGTTAATGGGTTGTCTACATTGAATCCATCTACCGCTCTCTCTACACTTTTGGTAGTTTTGACAGCTCACACATCCTCCTCTACAGTAACTGAGGATAACCCGAACCCGGACATGTACCTTTTAAACCTCTGGGCTCTTCGTCGCCAGGAAGATCGTTACGCTTCTCGTAACTCCGATGACCATTCAGCATTTCCCGCTCTTCATCGGGCTACTGCACGTGAGCGGCGCTACTCAAAGCGACTTAGCAGGGAACGCGGGGCTGCATGGTGTGCATGCCTCTCCTATACACAGGACAATCGGCATCTTTGGCGGGTATTTACGCCATGGAACGCCCTTCTCAAGTAGCTGATTACACCGAAAGCATTCGCCTGGCCCTGAATGCGGATGAAGCTTCATTTGCACAACAAGCAGCCCACCAGTTTTCCCCAAATAATGATTGTATTCTACTCCTTCTCCGGTGTTATCAATGGCTGAGCCCCCTGATGGCATAACTACAGACTTAACTGTGGTAGAATTTCTGGCCTGCATAGAGCGCCTCAAAACAAGCACTACCCCGGACACGACGGTATACCTAATTCTTTGTTTCGCAATTTGAAAGGGTCTGCTTTACAGTTTCTGCTTGTTACATTCAGTGAGGTGTGGCATTCTGGAGTAATTCCGGGAAAGTGAAAACATTATATTGTTGTGCCAATACCGCAATCAGGTCAACCACCAGTTTTTCTAACGGCTCTCCGCCCTATTTCCCTTACGCCTAATATCTGCAAGCTTTACTAACACATTCTAGATTGTCATGGTGGTTGGAATCAAATCCTTGTTATCCAGAATCTCAAATCGGGTTCCGTCCTCTAATTGGAACGGAAGACGGCCTTACAGTTTTCGCTGCTGACGTACTTTTAACCATTCTCCATAGAGTCATTTTGTTCGTACTGTGATCGCTACAGACATCGCAAAGGCATATGACAACGTTCTTCACACTGCAATTCTTAGCATCCTTCAGGATCTCGGTCTCCCGAATCGTTTTCTTCTCTGAATTCACTCCTTTTTAACAATCAGAACCTTTAGTATTCGTGTGCATGGAAAGCCTTTTGGGCAGTTTACCTCCAACCGTGGGGTGCTCCAGGGCTCCCGACATTATTTAACGTGGCTTTTATTCCTCTTGCCCGAGCCCTAGAAAACATGCCTTCTATAAGCGTCCTTGCGTGCGCCGACAACGTGACCTTGTGTTCCTGTCATCCAGATGCTTGGTTGGTTTGGTTTGTGGGGTTTTACGTCCGAAAGCGACTCAAGCTATGAGAGACGCCGTAGTGGTGGGCTCCAGAAATGTCGACCCCCTGGAGTTCTTTAACGTGCACTGACATCGCACAGCACACGAGCGCCTAGCTTTTCGTCTCCATGGAAAAGCGGCCGCCGAGGGATGCGTCCGTACAACAGTCGGCGCTCCACCACGCTTTTGGGTCTGTCCCTATCGCGAAATAAATCTTGTTTCATTCGAATCGGAACCAAATCTGGATTACGGAACGCAGCCCCTTTTACTTTTACGGTAGATAATTTCAAATTCATCAAGTGTAAGTGTTCGTGTTCTAGGGCTTCTTCATACACCTGGGACTGGAACCCCTTGGCTAAACGCTACCCGTAAATCGGCTCACGCTACACTTGGTCTGATTCGTCGCATAGCTATGCGCTCAGGCAGAGCCCCTTCTGATACTGCTCGTCAGCTGGTGCGCTCCATCCTTCAGCCGCGGATAGTGTAGCAGGCACAATTTTAGCGACAATGGTACTCCCTTGAAGCTGTCAATCCTAACAGTATGCGCGCCATAACCTATCTCCCTCGTCATACACCCATACCCGTTCTGCAAGAGCACGTTCAACTTAATACATAAACTGAACTCATCGACCAGCGTGAGACAAGCAGAGCATGGAAAATATTGCTTCAGCTCCATCGCCTATACACACACTTCCTCCATGGTCGCACTGTCGACTCAAAGACAATCGCTCCACTGCTTTGCCGCCAAGATCAGCTGCGCATTTACCTCCAGGGTGCATAATATAAACCGATGCATCACACACACAGCAGTGCAAGGAGTTACCGCTGTGTACAGTCCCTCTGATCCTCACCTTAACTCTCGCGCAACATATAGCGTGGATACATGTACCCCCCTTGCCTTGGAGCTTCAGGCGATACACAATGCAATTAGTTCCCTCCCACTCGAGCCCACATTTGATACTGTTCATATTTACACTGACTCTCTAGTCGCCCTTGAGCAGCTTAAGGTGTTCGGCGCACATTCAAAATTACACAATCCATTCAGAAGCTTTGCAAAAAATACCCTGTCCTGTGCGTATACACTGAATTCGCGGCCATGCTCACGAAATATTCATGCGGATACAACGACACACCTTGACACATCAGACATACCGCCACCTTCCCCCTCTTCCCCCAGATCCGTTCCTGTCCCACGCTTTCGAAAAAGAATCTTTGCGCCAGCAAACACGCGCTCGAACTCCTCTGTGTTCGTACCCTCTCCCCCGCAATCGCACTCGGGAGGAGGAGGTATCTGTGCGCCGGATTTAGGCAGGAGCGGCGTCTGACCCCTTCTGTGCGCCATCGGGGGCGTGAAGAACGCTTTCAAGTGACCGACAAGTGCCCGCATTTTAGTGCTTCACCGGAACTGTGCGAAGTGAAGCATCTATTGTGGACCTGTCCAGCTACGACATCCGTGAGACAGAGCTACCTACGGAAAGTAGGCCTGCGGTGGGACCTTGACTGAGACTACAGGAAGTGGACGCTAAACAATCAGTTTATCGGCAACTTATGCAATTATTTGAGAGAGACCTGCTTACACTCCTTCTTTCTCCTACTCCCCGCTCCCTTCTCACTGTGCTGATGGCAAAGTTCTGGAATAAAAAAAAAAAAAAAAAAACAATAGCCCCATTACGCGCAAATTCTCTAGGCGTTGCTGTTGTAAACATTCAATGGCACCTAGAAAAATTGGCGATGAGTGTGACGACGGCATGCACAACAGATATCCTAGTGGCAGGGCCTACCACTTTAAGTTACGAGCGTTTCATTAAGAAAGAGGCTGTGACTGTAAAATAAACTGTTATGAACACTTCATCATGTGGAGCTGCCTTTGATTAAAATATTTTCATGGGTGTTCAACTAATCAAACGAAACCTAAGATTAAATAATGGATTCAGTGGTAGTGAAAGAAGATCCGTGGGCGTCCTGAAATAACCGCCCAACTGCCATCAACAAAGGCTTGTTTTTGTAGCACACGCCAGTCGATTTTCGCTTGGCTGCTGCTTGAAGTATTACATAATTCATGGCCGCACAAGCGTGTTCGAAACATGCTGCCAGAAGTTGAGAGAGACGAAATGTGTATAGAAACGTCGCCTCACACTGCAAATTGACGCCCAAGGGTATCTCTTGGCTTTCTACGAGTTTTACGAAGTAACAAAGTAAATAAATTATGCCTTCGTGCCTTCGTATATGCCTTCGTGCCGCACCCCTCCGTGTCCAGGGCAATATGTAATTCCTCCCAGTGAGGGCGGTATTCATTCATTCTTGTTAAATGTGTCCTGTCACATCCGGTTTGGGTCTGCATTAGCCCCACAGCTATAAATTGTGATGGAGCACTATTTGCTATTAAAGTAGTTCTGTGCAGCCTTGCTATTGGGTATCTTACGGAGAAAGCTGTAATATTTGCTTGATGTTATCCGTAAATGGATTGGATGTCTTGCGTGGGATTAAGTGAAACTTGAATACCTAGCCATCCGGTTTCATTCCTTGTCCATGCAGCCAACAAAGCGCTCAGGGCCGGAAGGGGCAGATAGCTTCTGTGGTAGACGGCACAGATAAGTATTATCACAGTAGCGCATAACACTAAACTTCAGCGCTTCTGTAATTGAATAAATGAAAGCTGAAAACTGTTTTCCGGTAATAACTCAGTGCTATGTGCGTTTTTATTGCATAATGTGTTGTGATCGGTGCATCTCGTATAGTCGCACAGCACCCGTCGATGAAGTCGTAGTCTGTAGTTCGACCATTAAGCAGGTTACAGGTTAGGTTTGGCTTTTCGGAGGGCCGGATTTACATGGCGGCTTTGGAAGTCTTGATACAGCTGCGTGGGAGGACTTACTGTTACACGAGGTCTCAGTACACTTGGACTGCGGGATATCCTTTCATAAAATTACTTTCAAGTTGCATTTCGAGTAATAAACAAAAACTGAATTGGATTGACCATCCACGTCTGTACGACATAAAACGAATCGAAAAATGTAAAACAGAATAACTGTGCGTCTTCTCAGCCGGTTCCGGCTTCTTTATGACATTCATAGTGGCGAAGCGCTTAACATGGGAGCGGTTGGTTGCAACACACGGCGAACGCGGCCTTCTTACCAGAGCTGTCAGAAACGTCGAGGAACAACAGACCTTCTCCATGAATATTCTCCATAAAGCTCTCAGGGTAAAATATATGCTCCGATAATTTTTGATATCGTGGCTGTAGGTGTTCATACGCGGCAATTGGTGTTTTTATGATTCTGGGCTCCCCAACAGCAGTCAAGTAGATACCTGCAGTTGCGGGAAAAATGGTGTATTTCAGTTGTTTACTTTAACTTCTTTTACCGCACTAAATATCGCACACAATATCGCAGTTTGTGTGCGATACTAAACAACATCTATCACCATATTAGCGCGCTGTTTGTTCCCACGGGACATTTTGCACTGCTTGAAGGTATCGTCGATATTGTGAAGTTTCATCACTAAATACAGATACAATCTCAGCTCTAACTTTTCACAATAACTTAAGCCCATCATTAGAGAGATTTCGTACGCCGGAAAAGTGCTACCGTAGACGTATACCGGTTTACCGGACCCCTCCTACGCACGCACAATGGCCTCATCTTTTCCTACCCCTCCCACTGCGCGTGACGGACATCCGGCCGGTCCATGCTAGTACGTCTCCAGCATGCTAAATCTCTCTCTATTAATCCGCCCGCAAAACGTGTTTTTTTTTTTTTTTTTTTTTTTGTCGACCACTGGTTGACAATGCTGCAGTAAGGAGTCCAGGAAGCTGTCGATGAACTATAGTCTGCTTCCCCAAACTACTGGCAGCCGATCAAAGTTTACTTCGGCACTGCCGGATTTTTTTTTTTTCTTCTGTATATTGGGTGATGCAGGAAGTTTATGTAAATATTTTTGAATTCAAATCATCTCAACGGATCGGCTCGGCCACTTCTTAACATTAAACGTACATAACTATCGCTTCCTCCCAAGCGTAGATGAGAGCTTAAGGTCATCGTAACGTTTAAACTCATATCCCAATCCCAGATCCTTGTGTACCTCAGGAACCGCAATCTTTTGAAAAATTACCTGGTAAACCTGTTTGCTGATTATGTCTTGAATCTGGCAAAGGAAGCAAACTCCACAACAGGAAAATTGATAAAGAGGTTTACATGAACTGAATTTGGGGTAAAGTATGCAGGGAATCCTATATCATTTCCAGAACGTAAGAACATCAATTCTGCTTAGAAAATCACTATGTTGCGAATGTCAGCCATTCACAGCAGGTGTTCATTACATTACGTGATCCTAGAATCCCAGTTTTTTTTCACACGTGACCAAGTATAAAGCTGTGCTCTAGTCATTTGGCTCAGCACATGACACATTGCGTTTCATAGTTCATGGGGCCACTTTACATTTGATACCACGGGAATAGCACTCTAACCCAAATAAAACATTTATTTAGGTTGCATGAGTTCTGGGTTAAGGGTGGGGTTGGTCAGGTCCTCAGTCCGGGGCTCCGCTGGCTGATGCCGCTGCCCGAGCTCTCGCCAGCAAGGTCCTTTGTCCCGCAAGGCATACGAGCTGGACAGGGCCTGCTCCCATTCCGTCCACGTTGGCTTTTGTTTACGAGGTATGGCTTGGTGTTCTTGGCAAGCCCATACCATATGGTAAAGCTCTGATTTCTGGCCGCAAAATGAGCATTCAGATTAAAAAGTGCCCGCACTAAATTTGTGCAGTCTAACTGGGCTGTTGTAGGACATTGTTTGTAAGCACCTGAGATGACACTCCTCTCCAGGTGCTGGGAATGTTTGTCTCGCTAAGTGGACGCGTTGTGATATCTCGGATTTGTAGTGAGGGGCTTGGGGTGGTCATTTGAGGGGAGTGATGAGGGATTCCGGGAGGGGAATGCTTGGGTTGCGGCGTGTGCCCACTCGTTTTCCTCTATCCCTTGATGACCAGGTACCCATCTTAGCTCTTTGTCTGAGGCCTGGTGTCTTTGTAAATCTTTGTAAATGTTGATAACAAAATGTCCAGAGTTTTCTCTGCTCGAATGAACAATTTCTTTTTCCACAACTCACGTTTTCTATCTGACCGTTTCCAGAGAAAATCGAAAAGCCAAACCTGCCCTGAATCTACATCACTTCAAAGCTCGAAACTTGCCGGCTGCGTTACTCTGAAAATATTGAAAGCTAATGGTGTTTCATCTTAGAGTTGTGGCCGCGGATAATTTCCATTTTTTACTTAACTGGGTGACTACGTCCACCCAGTTAATTATAAAAATATGCAGTGATGTGCCACGTGGTAGTAATAGCGAGTTAGAAATTAGAAAAATGGGAAAGTGAGCGCAATGGGAAGCACTCCGTGAGAAAGAAAGGATAAATGAAATGAAATGAGACAATCATAACTCTCAAACAATGCCTGTTTGAAAAAAAAAAGGTTCATTATTGCACCAGAATATATTAGAAAAATAGAAAATTAATAATTTATTTAGGATTATGAATTTACACGAAAAAATAAAGAGTCTTTTCGTCGGCAACTCTGTATATTTTATCCCGTTCAACTGAAGATGTAAGCAGCACTCAGTCACTTTTACGCCCTCCGCAGCTACCAGTGCACAAAAATACGCGTGCCCATGGTATACGTGTATTTGACACTTCAGAGTTATATGGTATCTTTGGAGCATCTTCTAATGCTCTAAAGCAATCCTGGCCCTAACATGCAAGAGGTCTTAGCTGAACTTCGAGCCATGGCTGCTGACATTAAAGCCATAAAGAGCGAAAATAAGAAAACGCACGAGTCTTTGGAAGCCATCAACAATAAACTGGACACTCTTGCGCGGCTCGAGGTCAGAGTAAAAGATGCTGAAGACAAAATTGCACACCTTCAAATGAGCGTGACCTATCTGGAGCGTAAGGTAGACGACCACGAAAACAGAAGCAGGCGGTCGAATCTGATAATTTTTGGCTTAACCGAACATTGCGACGAGGCAACTAAAAGTCTAGAAGAATAAGTAACTGATAAGATTCTTCAAGAAAACCTTGGTGTGACTATCTCGGGGATGGAAAGAACACATCGCTCGGGAGCAAGACGGGAGAACAAAATTCGTCCTGTCATTTTCAAGCTATTCGATTACAGAGATAAAGCAAAGATTATGAGCAACTGTACGAAGCATAAGGGCTCAAATTCCTCGGTTAGTGAAGATTTCTCCCGGCGAGTACGCAAGATCAGAAAAAAAAAAAACAACAACTGTGAGATAGCTGCAAGGCTAACCGAGATAAGCGTGACAAAGCTTCACTCGTGTATTACAAAATTAAGGTTAATGGACAGCTGTTCTTGTGGGATGCTTCTAAAGAAGAAAAAGTACCCCCATAAAAAAACATGCCTGCCCACAACAGAGACCACGAGAGGAACGACCCAGACGACTAGTCATAGCAAACATAAACGCTAGGAGTATAGTGAATAAATTAGTAGAGATAGAAGCGTT
Source organism: Amblyomma maculatum (assembly GCA_023969395.1). Taxonomy (NCBI): domain Eukaryota; kingdom Metazoa; phylum Arthropoda; class Arachnida; order Ixodida; family Ixodidae; genus Amblyomma; species Amblyomma maculatum. The sequence goes on from JAJIZL010024168.1 coordinate 62,088, forward strand.
CCTTTTTGAAATCCATGTAGATGTTGTAACGATCCCTGAAACGTGGCTGTCCTTACACGTATTCAATAACATATTTCCACCGTGCTATCTTATTTTGCGTAAAGAAAGGCATTCTCGTGGTGGTGGGATCATGATTTTAATTACGGAGGACCAATATGCTATTCCCTTACCTTATGTCGAAGGCGCAGAGCCACTTTGGTGCAAAATTCTTGTTAATGAAACTTCGGTCTATATTGGCCCAATGTATCACCCACTTAACAGCAGTGTAGATACTTTGCTCTCTCTGTCTGATTACATGCAGTGTCACCTTAATCATTCCAAAAACAAAATTTATTCTTACAGGGGACTTTAACCTTCCAGGTATAACGTGGGAAACTCTTGATACTGGATCAGCTGATCAAACTATTGCCGAAGCACTTCTTGACGTTGCCTTTGTTTTCAGCCTTAAACAAATCGTCCGGGAACCCACACGTAGCCAGAGGCTCCTTGATTTAACTTTTATACATAATAGCTTTGGTGACTACATTCTCTTACGAAATACTTGATGGAATATCAGATCACAAAGCAATCATTTTTTTTCATTATCGATGCCTGCTTCATCTCTTGCCAAAAGAGTGATACAACTTTATGATTGGCAAAATGCTGACGATGTTGGTGTTCTTGATGCCTTTGATTGCTTTTATTCAGATTTTGCTGCTATGCACGCGGACCCGTCGGTATCATGCAATGATCTATGGTTGACGTTTAAGCACAAAGTAGAACACTGCTTATCACTTTATGTTCCTATAAGAGGAAAACCTGTAAATAAACTTAATCCTTGGATAACTCGGGAAATCATACACATGAAACGCAAGCTGTCACGACTAAGAAAACTTAACGACGCAAAACGTTGGCAATACACATTGAACAGATTCACAAACTTTCACATGACCCAAAGCAAGCAAAGCATAAATATACAAACATTACCCTTAGCAATTTCATCAAAACCGCCCCTCAAATATTTTGGAGATATCTGAACTCTAGAAAGCACAGACAAAGCAATGTACCACCGCAAGAGGCCTTGAAGTGGGCTAATCAGTATTTTAAATCTGTCTTCACGCTTGACGATAATTCTATGCCTCACCTAGAATCAGAAATAACGTCTTGTAGGCTAAATCTAGATGATCTAATACTAAGTGAATCAGGTATATTTGCTCTTCTCCTTAATCTCGATGAAAAGAAATCTAGCGGTCCAGACAATATTCCAAATCCATTTCTAAAAAGACACGCAGAGTGGGTATCCAAATACTTGTTCCTGTTATATAAGAAGTCCCTTGAAAACGCAGATGTGCCGCGAGATTGGAAAATTGCTAAAGTACTTCCAGTTCATAAATCTGGAGCCACCACAAATCAATCTAACTATCGCCCTATTTCACTCACTTGTGTTGCATCGAAGATCCTTGAACATATCATTCTGAAGGATATCGTAACTTTCCTTGAAAAAAATAATCTGCTCAGATCAAACCAACACGGCTTTAAGAAAGGGCTGTCAACCACAACTTAGCTATTAGAAACAATCCACGACCTCGCATCCGCTCTCGACAAACGCAGCCAAATTGACATCTTATTTCTAGATTTATCAAAAGCGTTCGATCGCGTATCGCACCCGAAACTGATGTTTAAGCTTAACCGCCTCCTTAGCTGTAATAAAGTAGTGAACTGGATAAAAGATTCTCTTTTAGAGCGCTACCAGTATGGGGCATTATAACGGTCGCGCATCACAGCGTGTTAAAGTAATGTCCGGCGTACCCCAGGGAACTGTATTAGCACCTATTTTATTTCTTCTTTACATCAATGATCTAACATTAAATATTAACGAAACAGTCCGAATGTTCGCAAGTGACTGCATTATTTATAAAGATATTAAATCGCATGACGATCAGGCAGACTTAAACAAGGCACTTTGTCAAATAGCAACATGGTGTCGGGAATGGCAGTTGACTGTGAATGTAAAGAAATCAGTTTTCATGGCTGTGTCAAGAAAAAAGAACCCACTAGTTTTCCCTTATGAAGTTGGAAATACATTATTAAAAGCAGTTCAAGAATACAAATATCTGGGTGTCCTCATCTCTTCAGATCTGAAATGGAAAAAACATATACAATATATAACATCAAAAGCATTTTCCGCTCTTTCTTCTCTTAAGCGATCGATCCCGTCTGCCTCCCCCGACACCAAGTTGCTAGCATATTGTCTCCTTGTCCGGCCTGTGCTCGAGTACAGCATTCTTTGCTGGTTTCCGCACACACAACAATGCACACATAAATTAGTGTCCAGCGGAAAGCAGTAAGGTTTATTTTCAACGAATAACGACGTAACGACTACCCAACTGAACTTTTGAACAGAGCGAACCTTGCCAGTATTCGTAACCGCGCCCGAACGTCACGCGTTAAGTTCCTCTTCCTTCTAATAAATGAAACTTTAAAAATAGATTCCGAGCTTTACCTAGTCCCTTCATCTAAACGAAATACTGGAACTAAACATTTATAACATTTAGTAGAGTATAAATGTCATAATGACACCTTTTGTTATTCATTTTTCCCGCAAGCAATTAGGGAATGGAACATGTTGCCTGAGGATGTTGTTGGCTCTGAATCTCTGCAAATTTTTCTTTCGAACTTGTCGTAATCATTTTTTTTTCTGGAACATGATGATCTAGCTTTTGAGTACCACTTGTTAAAAAATATTACTTCACCTGTACTCATGATGGATCGCATATTACACTATACACTTTGACATTACCGCGCATGATGGCTGCTTAATTTTCGACTCAATTCCGTATGGTTATATAACTCGTGACGTGTTACTAATTAAGTATCATGATGTACCCCAATCCTGCAACAGCCTCGAAAGAGGCTAGCAGTATGTTAAAAAAAAAATAAATAATAGGCGATATCCCCCCCCCCCCCCCACACACACACACATGCACCCTCCTGAAGCTATAGCTCTCCAGCAGCAAAATGCGCCAAAAGATAGGACCATTCACTGTTTACTTACACACAACCACTTACACTCACATCCGGTCACACTCTGTCGACTCACACTTAATAATGTCCACTCACTCTCACTCACAAAGTGTGGTGAGTGAACATGTGTGCACTCGTTAGTGAATGCGAAGACCTGTGGTTACTGCATATACCAGCGCGTGTTAGCGAAAACGATATGCTGAATCATTTGAATATTAGCTGAGAGAGTACACCTCTAGGCTGGGAAAAGTCGTTCTTTGCTCCACTGCTATTCGGGTACGTGATAACGCTGAAGCGTGCACTCTAAATTATGTTAAAGTCATTATTTTTAATATGCTGTGAAGACAAAATAATGAACTCTACACATTTTAATCCGGTTAGCATGGCGACGCCGTGCTTTATTATGCGGTCAGGTTCACAGAACGTATAGAGCGAAAGGTCTTGGCGCATCGGAACATGTGCCGTCCTTCTCACGGCGCTCATGTCCATCCTATAAAGAATTCAGGCATGATCTGCTCATTCCTGTGCATCAGCGACATTCACGAGCATGAATGTAACAAAGCTCCCGATTTCCGTAGGGAGAGAATTGAGAACGCCATTTGAGCTCCGTGTTATTCTGGTCGCATTAGCCCCGCATTAGGCGCACACAGCCGCACATTAGCTTGGGACACATTCCGTTATCCCGTGTTCCAACTTCCAGCCGGGGCTCTCGCTGACAAGGAAGATCAGTGTTTACGCAAGCGAAACCTCGGCATTCGCAGCGATATACAGAGCTGGCTTCTGCCAGCACTAGTGACCCAGTGGCATGGCACCCTACGTGTCGTTCGTCGTTCAGATCGGCTGTCCTGCTCGGCGCGAAGGCTGGGTCTTGTCGGCATCATGTGCACGGTTACCGACGCTCTTGTCGGTCTCTTTCGCGACTCGGTTGCATAAGGCATTTCGGCGAAAGAGCACAGCCGCGGTCTTCGCTAGTCGGCCGGCGAATGTTTGCTGTCGTGGCCAGAGTTACGGAGGATGTCGCGCTGGAGACCCGGGGTGTATTGCCCCGGCGGCACAGCTTCACTGTCGTCGCATCCGACAAGCGATCCCCTCTCGCGCTCCCCTCTGACGTCACGACTAGCGCTGCCTCTTTTTATTTCCTTCCCTCCCCCCATTCCCTTCGAGCCATAGTTCCCCCGTGGATTTTTTTTCTTCTTCATCCAGTGTTGGTTTATTTTGTTTGCCGTTCGTGACGTCGCCCGACTTGGAGCCGCACACCGACTCGCGTGGCACGGGGCCCAGAAGGTCTTCCTCGCTAGCGGAGGGTAAGACACGGCGAGGTTGCCACGCGTTACGCCAGGCTGGTTGCGGGCCAATTTTTACCCCCGTCAGGCGCAACGCACGCCGCGGAGGGCACGCGAGCGGCAAATGGGGCAGCGGTGATCCCGGCGGCCGCAACGTCCGACGCCCCGGTGCGACGTTGCCTGCCGCCTCTGCAACTCGGATCTCGTTGAAAAGCAACCCCCAAGTCCAAGGAGTAACGGGAGGACGCGATGGCGCACTTGGCCCATTGTTTTGATTGCGCTTTCAGGAGGTTCTGTATTTTGGAGCACTTCCGGTGCTGCAAAGAAAAAGCTTCTTTGTCTTTTTCTTTCAGTATCAGGCGACGCAAATTTCCCGTCGCGTGAAAGTTAGCAAATGTCGAACTCGCTAGCGCTATGGGGTTTGTCGATCGTTTGTTCCGGATACGCGTAGTGACAGAATCTGCCCGGGTCTTTTTAATTAGGCGCGTCCCTCTCCTTTCTTTTCGGGAACTAATTGCCCGGAGCAAAATGGCGCCTCGGAAATGGGCAAAAGTGGCGCGAGACGATGGCTAGGTGATGCGCTTTTCTTTCCCTTACTCGCACGCATGTGATGGCTGTTCAGGCAAATAGCGTTTCGACTTTCTCCGTCGTGAGCTTCGTTCCGCTACGCCGAGGGCGGAAAATGCGGGCCTTCCTCCATGTATTGCGCCTTATACTGAAATTGTACCCCCAAGATTTGTCTCAGTATTTCTTCCTGTCATTTTAATTACGACGGAACTTAGCTCGCTCGGAGCCCCTGTCAGGCATTCGTTGAAGTGCTTCCACGTGCAGGAAAAAATGCTAATAGAAAAATCTGTTGAGCGCGTGCCCGAACAGCGGAACAATGAAAAAAAAAAAAATTAAAGCAAAGAATGGTCCATGGCAATCTATATTGTGTGCTGCAGGGAGGAAGGGAGGGCCACGGAGGAGCACGAATTGTTGTCGAGCCAGGCGGTGGTCGGCCGACGGCTCGCGGCAAGAGAAGCATACATATATACGAGCGATGCAAAGGCGGCCGGGTTCAATGGCCTTTGACTTTTACGGCCCCTTGAGAATTTGGCGACGGTTAGATTTGCACGCCTGAGATAAGCTGCCCTGCGTTTGGCACCAGGCATTAAAGCAGCCCGATGAGAAGCGGAAGGCAATTGGAGGGTTCGCAGCTCCGATCCGCTTCGCTCTACGCTTGGTTATTTTGGAGTGCTCGCCCAGAGTCTTCTTGTCTGACAAAGGAAGCGTTAGGTATTAACGGAGCAAGCAGATCTTCAGCTTTAGCAGTGGACATTTCATCGCGTTCCGTGCATACTTGAACGCGGTGCTCCTGGGAATGAAAAGAACTGGGTCACATGAATGCTGAGATTGCTTTGGCGGCGCTGAGGGCTCGGAAACAAATCTTGCCGATGGAGTCCGCGAACCTATCCCAGGATTATGCAGCGCGCGGCGAGCGTGACCCACCAGTTCGAGATTTGATCACGCGTGGCGCAAATGAAAAGAAAAAATGAAAATCTCTCAGTATAGAAAGGCGAAGCATGTTCATGCCTAAATCAGTTACTCAAACTGCTATGCATGGCGCGCTAAGATGCGTTGTATCCAGTCCTTGCTCCAGTGTCGAGCATGGAAACTACAGGCAAGTTTCGTGTCCAAACTACGAAGTTCATTGCCCTGACAATTTCAGGCTCTTGGCGGCTGCTCAGAGTGTAGCGTGAATAAAGCACTGGCGCTAGGAGGGGGCTTTACACGTATGCTTCATTCACTTCTTTTTTTTTTTTTGCTTCTGCTGTATTTCGAGGTTAGCCTGCAGACGCTTAACAGCCCGTCACCCCTCAAAACAATAAAAACGAAAGCGGGAAATGAATTTAAACATAATTTTGTTTATTTGTGAGGCATGTATGCAGTTAGCACAGTCTTTCATGATTGTGGTACTTTGTGACGCGCTCGGCAATAGATGAAGCGCAGAGGATTTTCGCTGACCTACTTCGCATACTGAAATGCGTCTGAATTTGAGTTCGAATATGACGCGTTAGGAGCCGTTAAGAAAAGGCTACGTGAACTTTTTGTTCCACATGGCGCATTGAAACTTGTGAACAGCTTGTTTCAAACTCCAGCCGCAAGCTCGTGGTGGTGGCTGGAATGTCTCTAGATGTTTTAGGTGAATAGCAGCGTTGAATGTGAAAATGCGCCAGCGTGTCCATGAGTTCTATTGCTTAAGCCTCAAGTTATTCCGGCATTGCTTTGTTCGTATACCTTCGCACGTTGATGCCGGTGCAGCATTTTTTTTTAAGTGGAGATGTGCATTATGTGGGCCTTACGCTTACCACATATGGCCAACTGACGTACTTTCGTGTGCTAGCGAGGAGACCGACGGAGTATAGAAGGGAATGACACATAACTCTTGAATCGACGAAACGCACTCACGGCGCAGCATTAGCATTCGAGAGCCGACATATAGCGCATTCACCCAGGTGGATTGTGTACCTGTGGTGTAATATGTTAACTGCACATGGTTCCAGCCTCAAAGTGCATTTGCGAACAACTTTCAGGAATAGAGCAGGTGCACGATGTCTGCGTTATGCTGATCTGATGTTGCGCCAAAATCCTACACACCGAAATTTTGAATGCTCTGCGTATGCCAGCGTCGCGGGACGTGTCCCGCACAGCTACTGGAGGTGCTGGTGGCATACAAGAGCCCACCTTATGCACGCAGGTAACACGGAAGGAAGGTTCAGTCGGCGCTCTTCTTTCGTCCAGCCACTTCCCCACCGCAGAGCTGTGCGCTGAGCATATAGGCCCGTCTACTTTGACTTCAGAGCCGAACCATTCGCATTTTCGCAGTGGCATACAGTTTCCTTATTTATAATGCCAGAGATGCCCGTGAAAACTAAGATACTCTGTTAAGGTGCCACTTTGGCCCGAGAAGTAAGACCAATTAGCCGCCACATCGAAAGGAAACCATTTGAAGCGGATAGTTGTTACCTTGTTAAAACAGGATCATTTGGCTTCGTCCGCACCAGTTGACGCAGCCGCCTTGGTTCTTGCTGCGGGCGGGAAGACTGACACAGTGAGTTTTTATATAAGTGCCGAAGATGATTACGAATAGGCGCTTTACGAAGAACTTTTGCGGATGAAACGCAGATCATCTTGCATTCAAATGGCAGCAAGTGAGGGCAGCGGAGCGACTACATAGGCGGGCTTTCTTGGTGCTTCAAGTGAACGAAGGAAACAGTTACTGACAATAGCGGTTAGAGCCAGCACCACATACGTATGTATACGTGCACGGAAAACTTGCCAGATCGGGCACCTTTATACGAGCCTTGTGACTGATTGTAGCACTTAATTGCTCGATTTACTGCTGTTTTTTAAGTGTACGATGTTAGTGTCCATACTGAGCAGTGAGGACTAGAGGGAAGGTTGAACCTCACTACTCTAGGGAGATCTAGTTCAAGCAACGTTGCATTTTTCACCTTATCACGCTGATCCAAGAGTCTGGGAGATGTCAGGCTATACGGATGCGCCGCTGGGAGAAGGTGACGTGCTATACGGCTTTGTAGCTTGGCTGCAGGGCACTGTAGCGTTGTCAGTACGAAATGAAAAGCAAAAACCTTATTACTTTGAATGCTAAATGCAAACAAGGTCATTTTGTATTTAGCGATCAGTTGTTCTTTGCGAAAGTGCAAAACATTTGTTAAAATTGGCCCATATAGGGATGTAGAACACGGCTCCTCCAAAGAGTTGTGCCTTCAGCCAGCATTCTGGAGAGGACCACTACCAAGCAGCCGCCATATCCAATGAAAGTCATTTGGGGCGGAGACTTGCTTCGTTTTCAAAAAGGGGCAATCTTTACGAATACCTCTGTCCTGTCTCTAATTAAACCTTGTGCCCCGTTGTTCTGGTGGACTAGTTAGGGCACTCGACTGCTGTTCGCAAGGATGCGGGATCGAATTACGGAAACGGCGGCCACTTTTGTTAGAGGCGAAAAGCAAGACGCCGGTGTGCTGTGCGATGTCAGTCCACACTAAAGAACCCCAGGCGGTCGAAATTTTCGGAGCCCTCCACTACGGCGTCTCTCATATCCTGAGTCACTTGGGACCAAAAACCCAACCAAACCTCAATACACCTCACGGTCAAGAGCAGTCGTTATGCAATATGTGTTTTCATTATGGCGATACGGAGCTTTCCAGAGATTTTAGGGCAGACAAAATCTATGCCTCAAACGCATGCGTTCTTTTTAAATCGGTTATAAATTATTCAACAAACCAACAAATAACTCCCAAATGCTGGCGCGCGCCAGCATTTGGGAGTTATTTGCTCGTGACAGAGGCGCCTCTGTCACGATTCTGTCACGTTTGCTTGTATCGCACGATTTTTCAGGCAAACGAAAGATTTCCATGTTTCCAAGAGACAGGCTGTACATAAAGGCCCCCGTATCACGGCGACTGTGAAGTGTGCGTTCACGAAACGTATAAAGGGTCATCGATTCTTTCTGCCGCTGTACACACTTGCTATCGCCAGCGTCAGCCAAATGCTGGAGAGGGTGAAACTGCAGTGAGCGTCTCTTGAAGAAAGGAAAGAAGGATGGGAAGGAATGAAGTAAGGGTGGGAGAAAAGAATAAAGGAAGGAAGATACATGGAAGGAAGGAAAAAAGAAAGGGAAGAAATGAAGCAGGAAGGAAATAAAGAAAGGGAAAAGTAAATAAAACTAGAAAGAAAGATAGAGAGACAATAAATTACTCAGAAAACTGGCTTTGGTCCTAACTATATGATGCGCAACGAAATTCTCACCAGAAGTCACCTTTTATATTTGAACGAAAAGTGGCCGAGTTGAGGTTCAATTACGCCGCAGTGAATAGCAAATATTTCATTTTATTAAATATCAAATCAGCATTACAGACACATCGGAATAGAATAAAAATCAATACTCACGGTAGCTGACTCCTTAAAAATAGTGTATACCGTAATCGATGAGCGCTGCTGAAGTTTGTGGTTGCGTCTTAATGGTGGGACCACTGGTTCGCACACAGACGTTTATTAGACATTTTGCTATTTTCAGTAGTCGGTACATTAGTGGTTGCTGAATGAACTCTCACCATCTATGTGTGTCAAGCTAATCACAATACGAGCACTCTGTTTGCAAAAAACAAAAAAAAACCTCAGATATCTGTAATCGGCATAGCTACATCGCTGCGCCGGGCACCCATCGGTAGCACCGAGTTGTCTCGTCGGAAAACTCGTTGATGAACCACGACACAAGTCTTCGCCGCTTTCTGCTCCTCTGCTTCACGGCAAGAACCACCGAGCTGCTGTCGATCAGATACAAGAACCTGCAAGGGCAAAAAAAAAAAAAAAATGTGGAAAATGTCACTACAGTTTTTAAACAAATTAGGAGCGACGAAGGAACCAATGCGGCAACTTAACTGCCCTCGTGCTAGCGTTAACTGCGTGTCAAAGTGGGGAACGCCGGACGTTTTCACTTTCTGGCTGTTCTTTGACAGGAACTACAGGAGTTAGCGGGTTTACAAAAATATCTTGCTGATTTCAACTTTTGTGGCTGCGAAGCCTGAACCGGTCCTAAAGTTTTCATGAAGTTGCGCACTGACATATAAGAACGACATTTTAATATTTTAACGTCTAACAATCGTTTGCGTGCGATCTACTTAGCTCAGGCGCGCTGTCGAGTCTTGCCGTGGCGTACATGGCACGGATATTAACTTAGACAGGAAACAAAACAAATTTATTTTTATTTAGGGGCCATACAAAGTCTGCAAAGTGGCGGCGTAATTATGAAATATTTCGGTTATATTAGTTTATTTTGATAAAGTAGTAGACATTGACGTTGCATATACTCCATTTTGTTTTTTCGCACGCTGAAAGGGCACCAAAACGCCAGCCAGGATTTTCAAACTTCCCGCGTAGTATACTGATAGCTTGATACACTTTTTATGCAGATTAAAAAGAGAGAATAGACATCGAAATCATGGGAATTTATAGAAGATTCACTTCAAAGAACAAGTGAGAGGTTTCTCCTGAGAGATTTGTACCGAGCAGATTTTTAGTTTAGTTCTTGTTTTTTTTTTGTTTTTTTTTTGCGATCCAATGTCGTGATATCCGTGTAATGCTTACAAAGGAGTTTAAGGAATCCATGCTTGTCTTGTCCTGAAACCTAATCATTAGTCACCGGATCGATTGTCTTGTTTTGATTTACAAACACCAGCACAACTCATGGCACTCATGGCATGGCCTATGGTGGAATTCTAGACCTGATCGCACCGTTGCGGTACTGTCTAGAATTTTATGCCATCAAAAAGTCTATCTAGCGCTGCCAATTTTGATAGAGGAGGCTAATATGCAGCGTAACGAAAACGAAATATGAAATCTGACGCAGTTAGATGCGTGTACAATGGAAACAGTGGAACTGTGAATGTGAGACCGATCACGCGTGACACGCACATGAACCCAAGTTAAGTGACACAATACTTACTGCGTGTTATTGAACTCGTCTTTCTCTGTATGCTTGGAGCCTTGTCCCATGACAATATACACTTCATCACTCGGAATTTGGAACTTACTGCAGTTATCGCGAACCTTGATGCGACGTATCTGCCCTTGCAAGTCGTATTCCTGCCTTAAAAGTATTAAAATACAAAAATAAAGACAACCATAAAAACACGACTCGGAGCATGACTTGCTTACTCAAAAAGCACATGGCTTTGTAGTGGAAAGCGGCAATCAGTGGAAGTTTTCGGAAGTGCCGTGGAGTACGAATAACCCGGGATAATAAAAGAGGAAAATGTAACAAGCAAGTTCATGCCTAAACGTCTCACGTGTATCCGTGTCCTCGAGAAGCAGAGATCAGCATGGGCGACATTATTTCTAACGTGGCTAGAATAAGTTGTGTACGGTACTGCCGCCGACGTTCACAATTTGTCGCGTGTTCTATCAGCAGCAAATGAAACGCGAACAAGATAATCGAAGTTTAGGCTCAAAAAACTTAAGAATACTAATCCCTGGAGAGGAATGATACAAGCGGGTTTGATTAACACTCCTAAACCTTAGCGCATTCGAAGTGAAATCAACCTGCGCTAGTGTTGAGCTTCCTACGGCTAAGGCCTCCTCAATTTTACTGTTCGTGTTTCAGTTCTCTCATTCGTGTTTCATTTGTTCTTGGGGTTAGCACGCTAGGTGGCGTGCATAATCTTGATCCGATCGCTGCAAACGTCCCTGTTTAGGGAAGAGAAAAAAGGATTTCTGATCTACGCAGACTATTCTGGGCCAAGAAGAACGCTGCAAAATTTGAAGCACGGGCAATGAGGAAATGATGTGGAGTCTGGGAGGCCAACGGGAAGACTCATAGAGGTTTGTCAAAGTTGTTGACAATATATGTGCGCGCAGCAGTTTTGCAGCGGAAATTTGGCAAAAAGCTTCGTTCATGGGCAGTACACCGGGAGGTATTGTTTTCGTGTGTCGTTAAAAATTCGTCAGCGTGGCGCTAAAGGTACTTTCGTAGGAAGATTTTACAACAGGACGGGAATTATATATGTGCCGTCATAAACTCAGCTGTAAGGTGAGCTATTGACAAATAAATTTGTACGATTTTAGCTATCATTTGAAACATTTTTCCGCCAAATATTTGAAGCCGTTAGTATTTCAAGGACACCCCATTATTCAAAATAAACTTTATAAACCACAAGTATACATCTATCGAAAAGTCTTGACTTTCAGTTGAAAAATAATATAGGATAACGTTTAAAGTTCGCTTAAGTGTAGACGCGATAGCACCGCGTTTTTACTGCGTGAATTTTAGGTATTGAGAGACTGGCCCAGAGTCTGGCAAAGTGTTAAAGTTGTTTAGTTGGCTTGGTTTTGAGGCACAGGAAGGCGCAGTATATGTCTCACTTCTCTGCGGATACCTAACATTACACAGAACGGCATACAATGGGAGGTACGCACATATGTCGTCAGTTGGAATCCCTATAGCAAAGTAGCCTCCGACTTGACTCAGCACTCAGTCAGCGGATGGGTACTAAACGGAAAGTGAAATGGTATGACACCGCCCTGAACGCTGCACAAAGGATGGTTTTTGTTATATTTTGATGTACAGGCTTATTTTTTTTCTACGTGGTACGACGACGGCTCTTAGGCACAACGAGACAAATACACTATCGCGCAAAAAAAAAAAAAAAAAAAATGAAAGCGCGAGGGTAGCTGCAAAAATGCTGTTAGCCCTGCGTCAGACAGGTAATGTCCCATGTGACAAGAGCTGCGTCCTGTATTTGAACGACGAAGGGTCGGCTGGCAGGAAGAGGCGTGTCGCTTTGGCGCAGGATCACTCATTTCATGGAAGTCGATAGGTGCTATCGCTTTCATACACGATGTTAGGCTCGAATCAACCAATTCTGACGGTAAAACAGCCCCTGCAAAACCCTTCGCTGAGGGTGGAAGTCTACTGGACGTCCAAAGGAGTTGCAATGCGCACTGTCAAGTGCTTCGTAAAACTGTCGTCACGAAGCGTAATTAGCGAATCTCGTATATTTTCCAACTGGCAGAAAGGTTCTCGGTGGCATTTATATGATAACTGGCTAGCAGTAGAACACTTACATAAAACCTCATATGTGTGGCTCTCAGCTTTTCATAGAAAAGAAGAGGGCGGTGTGTTAATAAATCCAAATGAAACTCCCCGTTATGCGTAGAAAGATAGGTAACAGTTTAGAAAAAGTCATCAGAGATCTGCCTTTATAGAGTTCTTCCGAGGTGCAGCTTACGGATGTTCTCAGTTCTTTTGCAAGCTCGTTATAAAGGACGACTTTAGCATGATTATCGCTGCCTACGATTAGAGATTCATATAAATATGTTTACTTGATGTACGTAAAGCTTTTCTCTTAAGTACCACTCTTCTACACTGGAAGGGATCATTGTGAGGTGAACTGAGCACGAGGATTGATTAGCGGATGGCATTTTATGACAAAATATTTTTTCAGCAACAGCATCTGAGAATCCGTCCGTAGCAAAATCGATAACAGCGCAGTGCGTTTTTCAGCAATTTTTTTCTTCCTCCTTAAGAGTCTATGACGTTCTTCATCTTCGTACGGACTGGCCACGTCACCTGCTTTCAGTATTTTTTATAACTGATAAAAGGAAGGTGCGCATTATATTTCTTCCGAAGTTCGGAGCTAAGGTACGTAGATTAGTGAGAAATGTCGAGCAAGCATCTTCGGGGAAATGGCCGCGTTTGAACTGTTTGTCCGTTAAAATTTAGAAGTCGCCATACATTTTTACTTGATTGTGTGTGCGAGTGTTACCTTTCGCGGATATCCCTGATTTACATTAGACATTTATTAGGGCTGCGGGGATATCGAAATTTTCGTCTGCGATTCGAAGGCAAATATGATGAAAAAGAGAAAAAAAAAAACCTTTTGAACGTCGAATCGAGAATCGAATATCTTATAAGTAAGTA
>JAJIZL010024168.1:76257-90362 GCA_023969395.1 Amblyomma maculatum
ATACAGCACATGGCCTTTTGCACCTGACATTATGCGTAACTATAGTCGGACACAACTCATGTCTGCTGTAATCGTCACGCGCAGTTATACTGTGATAGAAAGTAGTACGCTATTAAAAAGTTTCTGGTTACCTAAATAAAAGCAAATCATCAGGTCAATTTATAAGGTGGAGAATTTCGATGCCTCTTGCTTGTTTGGAATATTCAACTTTAAAAATTCAACGGAATAATACACACGCGGCATACATTGACGGCCCATAATTAGCGCCCTGCTGGTTTTAAAGCTGTATCCTACTATAGACTGACTGATTTACTAAAACAAAGAAAAAAGAAACACATGACGACGTACGCATATTGTATACTACTGCAAAACAGCACCGCAGTTCGCAACTTGTAATGTGGTCAGGAACAGTGGCAGAAATTGAAGTCATATTTCCACAACGCTCAAAATAAATGTGGAAAACAGATATACTGATGAAGCAAGATACCCGGGAAGGCAAGGCTACTGCATTAGCGTCCTGAATTCAAATTTACAGAAAAGACCTGTGCAACTATTCAAACAAGTGATAAGGACGCAGCAGAAGAGGCTACAATTGCCTTAACCCTGTCGACGTTCAATGAACATGCCGTAATACTCTGTGATTCGCAGTCTGCATGCCGGAATTACCTAAAGGAAGGAATTTCTCGCATAGCACAAGAATTCCTTCGTCGCACCAGATCACGCCACCTACCCGACACTTACTTTATATGGATTCGGGAACACACCCACTTGGAAGGAAACGCGACCGCCAATGCCTCCTCAGCCTGAGGATACGCTAACCGGGCACCACTACCAGATGGGTATCGGAGAACTCAGGTTGTACCTAAGAAGTATAGTCACATCGTTCTGCATTACAGACTTCACAGAAGAAAATATACCCTACCCTACCAAACTAACCAGAGAAGAAGCAATCGCCCTCCGAAAAATACAAATCAACAGTCAGGTCAACGGCAACTTACTACACAGGATATCGCCCACCATCTATAAATATGAATGCACATTCTGTAAAGTGTCAAAAATCCTACAACATCTGGTGTGGGGATGCAAGGGACCCCAGGGTACGATAACCAACTAACTGAAGAGCAGTGGGAGACACAGCTGTCAAGCCCCATCCTGTATGACCAGCGTAGTCTCATCGACGGGACTATAGGGACATGGCTCGAGTCAACGGCTTCCTGGACTGAGGAGGTTGCCCATCTGGGGCGGAGATTTCACGCCTGCTCTTAATAAAGGTTGATCTTTCTCATACATGACTGGTGACTAAAACTAACATGATGGCTATTAAAATCTCATTAGTTTGGATTCATGAGACCAAAAGGAATGCCCGAATTTTCCGAAGATTGACTTATTAAATTCCATTCCAGCACCGTTCGTAGAAAAAAAGAAAAGAACCGCTGAAAGTACAAAAATTTGGTGCAGCGGTAAGAAGAGGTCGCATTGCACAAATTTCGACGAATAGTTTCGGCATGCCAAAAGAAAACTAGGGAATAAGTGAGAGAAAAGCACTCTGGCGTTGAGGTGGTGAAATTGCTGCAAAAGGAAAAAAAAAAGACCAGCAACTCACAAGTGGGCATCCGGCAGCGTACACTGCTGTGTTCGAACGGCTCGCGAATGTGTGACCGAGAGGCGGCGAAGGTTAGAAATAGAAATTACGCGACAATGCTATTATTTCATGGGCCATCTTATTGCCGTCACGCCTTCATAGTTATGTGCGCGTCAGAGTGCACGGGTTAGAATACACCAGTATTCGGCTGGATTTTCACACCAACTGCCAGTAACACCTAGAGTTGATATCCTTTCGGGAGCCCCATGCAAAGTTCAGAAGCAGGCTTTCTCGCATGCCACAGTTTACCAAATCGGGATGGCAGAAAAAGTTGTGAAAGCGACTGTACAAGTGTCATTGCCTGTGGGCTTCCTTAAATATGTAACGCATCATAAAACGATAAGAAAAACGCGCTGTTTCGCGTTGCGGTTGCTCGAAGCAGATGGTCAGCCATCTTGTTCGCATCATCTGCAGTAAGTGGGAAACGCCGCCAGCGGAATTACACATGGAGTCCAAGTCTGGCAGCGTCCTGGTGTGACCACTACACTCGACAAACGCTGGAAAAGAAAACGAAGAGAATACCTTTCTACTGTTTTCTTCTTTTTTTTTTTACACTTTATGCTCGATCTCCGGATAATTTGCCAGTGCATAGTGAGTTATACTTGGTTATATGTTGGAAAGTCGAGGAAGCACGAGCACTAACAAATATACGGAAATTTTCGAATGTTCGTAAATGCTCGAGTGCCCAATTAACTCTTTAATCGCATATGACCTCAATACCGAACAAAAAGTCTTCAAAATTTCGCTTATTCGCACATCCTTAGAACATAATTTGCTTTCTTCAAATCTTGGAACAATTTTTCGGCCTTGGCAGGTCTCGGAACGTTCTGTAACATTTATATTGTTGAAACACTCTAGACTGCTGACATCTACAGTAATGAGGCAATGCTGCATCGCATACCAGCTCAGTGCAACAGATGTCATCTGGTCCTAGAAATCATTGCTAGGTGTGAACACTGGGTGGTTAATTACCAAGTTTGGTATCTCTTTTTTGTCCTCGACAACTTAGTTTTGTAAGTTAGAACATTGAAAATGTGCCTTCGTGTCAGCAGTTTTGAATCGGGAAGTGCACAGCTTGATGAATCAGCTTATTTACAGGACTCGCAGGATCAATTCACAAAGAAACATTGCATTTGGTCATTGTATTATGCCATAAGTGCCCAAATTCAGGAAGCTGTTAACAGATATTTTAATTCCTTTGTCATCTGATTTGTTATTTTAAATTGTGCGTACTTTTCCCACTTAAAGCATGCAATTTTAACTCGAGAGCGTTATGGAGCTCGTTGCACCGAAAACCTGGCGTAGCCACCGTTGGCGTCCGCAGGAAAAAAATGTTGCCTCACGGACGCGGTGCACATTGGCCAGAAATCCTCGTTGAAAAAGGCGTATTGAAAGAGGGTTCGTTGTGATGTGCGTGCCGTAGTAGCATGTGTTTGAGTACTTTACTGGCGTAGTTTGTCATGCGCTGTAATTCGTATGAGTGCCGTAGAGAAGCCGGTATCGCTTTCCACTCCTGAGGAGAGGCGTAAACGACCTCCAATATTTTTGCACCGTTTCTTGAATACATGTATGAGCCTTTCGGTTTGCAGTCTACACACGTTGCCACACGTTTGCAGTCTCTACATATACTTCTTAATTAATAAAAATAAACTATGCTGCATTTGTGGTTTGAGATGATGTTTTGTTAACCGGCACCTATATATCACGCCCGCTGATAACCGTGTGGTGCTTTTGAAGGTAGAGATCTAGCGTCTGCGCACCACGGACATTCTCCAACATTTCAGCTGCAGTTATTTGGCTGTCGCTTAATTATTAGCTGACCGCGCATGGTTCAGCCACGAAGCGTTCTTGCTTATGTGAAATACTTCGCGAATTCCTTCCTTGAGTTAGCTAATTTCAGGTGTACTACCTTTCATGGCGCTACAGAATGTACCTGAAGCTGTTGGTAACGTGAGGTCCTTAAAAGGGGGGAATTTCTTTTGACCACGAAGCACAACAGATCACCAATTAGAATGTCACGTCATTGAGTACCAGGTCTCAAAGACTTTCTAAGCACTGCTACACGCGAAGAGCTTTGTTCTGAAAACAATAGCTGGAATAATACGATCAATTTTTACAGTGAAACTCTGTTGTAAGCAGCCAAGTCCGAGAGAGGCTTCAGCGTAGAAACGCCTCAGCGTCAGCGCAGCTCTTAGCTGTGCCGCCTCCTCAGCGGCTTGTAGCTGAGTTTGCGCAGGTCCGTGCGGCTCCTTAGTCGTGGCAAACGCGGGACAATCAGACCAGTCACAGTCAGCAGAGGAGATTCGGGGTGATTGTGAGAAGAACCGTCAGCCACTGCAAAATTCAGCCTTACGTATTAGAGGGATTTGAAAATGCAGAAATGGGAAATGCCGGCTCTGTGAGAACTTTTGGCTTTCAGCCGTTGTAGTTTCTTTTTATTGTTTGTATTCCATCATTATTATTCGTAGCACTGAGTCGGCGATCTTGGTGGTAGCGCAAAAGTGGCAGTGTTTGAGCCAATGACAAAAAGAATCTGAATAGAATCGTTTTTCTTGTGTTGGAAAGTAGTGTTTCGTGTCGTTGTTTGTGGAATCCAGCGCCTGTTGCGGGAAGTGAATGCCCTGCCGCCTAAAGGCGCACTCGTGCAATCCCACTAAAGATCCGTGGTTGTCTTTTAAAGTAGGTTTTTCTTATTGATCGAAGAAGCAAATCGATACTGGTACAATATAGTTGAAGTCAAAGCAATGGTATCTTTTTGGTTAAATTTGCCTTTGAAAATCCTTACCTGGCTTGAGAACTTTGTCGATGAGGAAAAACACTTCTATGAAACCATCAGTTGATTCATTTCTCTTCGCCGAGCCGATCCATACTGCGAAGATAATAAATCACAACTAAAAAAAAACGTAATTAGCACGTGTGCTCTATACTGGCTACGCAATTGTTTCTTTTTTTTTTTTTTCTGCTAAACAGCATATAAATATTGATAAACATTTTCTCAGTATAAAAAAGAATTGCCATTTGATTCGCAAACTTGTACCTGTCACGGCTTAAGAATGTCAGAGAAAACAATTACAGAAATATGAAAGTACAAAGAACGGAAAGCACAGGTGCGGAAACTAGGCCAGCTACAATGATCGTAGCCCTTGAAAACTGCTTTAATACCCAAATAAATAATAATATTATTGGTCATGAACATGTATTAAGATGGAAGCACATTTTTTGTAGGTCAGGCGAATTTGAGCAAAAAACTACAGATTTGCGCACAGTTTGGGAGCGAGGCGCTAGGGTAAAACACTGTAGCCTCACCGAAGCAAGGTGTCCCGAGGAAGGCACTTCTTGAATGACAGTCGAACTTTCTTACATGCTCGCTGCATGCCGCGTAGACAAACATCAGACATTGTCATCGCGTGTTGAGAGTCGGCAGTAACTGAATCACGGGAGCATTAGCCGCTCTACATCGTGATTAAAATGTTTCGTCTAGGATGAACACGCACTGCCACCGCAATGCGCGCTGCCCGAAATGATCCGAAAAATATGAATGTCTGCCTCGAGAGTATGCTCTTAGCGCCCTTCCCTCTGCCGAAGGGCGAGCAAAAAATGAAAACATGAGGCAGCGCGAGCTTCAAACATATTGCATCGTGAGGGTTGTTACTGTAAGGTGGGTTATAAGGAAGAAATGCTCGATGTTTGGCGGTGCGCAAGTCGGAATCAACGTGTTGCAGAATCCGCGGCCACGGGGTCACGAAGCCTTTCGCGCCCCCTTTCCTCTGAAAAAACGAAGAAAAAACAAAAACTACGAAAATAACGGTATTGTTCCGGAAGTTGGTTACAAACTTGATTTCAGACTTTAATCCCTAACGTCCGAGGAATAAACATGCTCCAAGCGTTGGAGCTTTACGGGAGAATATATAGGAGTGTTGTCTGTACGGCGCTCGATACGGGGCTGGGTGCCGTTGCGCATATGTCTCGCTGGCGCCGCCGGCTTGACGCATGCGCGGTAGCTCCTACCAATCTTAGCAGCGAAACCGGATTCTCAATTCGCTAGCACTTCTCGCTGTCTATAGCTTTGCCGCTATGGTAGCGAGCGCTACTCGGCGCCCCAACTTTGCCGTACGCCAAGCTCATGTAGAGCAGCTAGCGCGGAGCGGCATCGGTAAATTAGACGGCTCCAAAAAAGGTAGTGCTTGTCAGACACCCCGCTCGTGCCTTGCGAAGACGCTCCCAGCTGCCGCATAGCTGCTGCGCGGAAACAGCTTCGGGAGCCGAGAACTGATTCTTCCGTTAGACATGCACGGTTACCATGGCAGCGACACGCGCATGCCTACGCGGCGTGCAGTTAGAAGGCATGTGGCGTGATGCAGCTGGGCTCTGTGCCAGGGTTGCGTCGATTTCGGTCCTAAAGGTTTTGGAAATTGAGAGCTAAAAATACTAGTCGCGCAAGACGACCGAGAACAACAGTTGGGTTTATTCTCCCGCAATGCTCTACCTTTTGTTGAAGACTACGTTCGCGCTTGTCTACTGTGACGCCGTGCGAACTGAAACGCAGAGGGTAAATCGGCCCACGAGATACGTCATAAGAACAGATCAAGGCGCTTCGATGAACAAAAAAGGAAAAAAAAATGGTAAAGGAAAACTTAAAAAAGCTTCCACGTGCCAGGCACCGAGTCGGGCAATAATACTGCGCCCTGTAAGAAATACCAGCTTGGAACGTTATCAGTCACTCATAATTTTTCCACTGCGTATGATTAGAGTCATTGTCTAATAATAGGTTCCTATGTTTTATTCAGTCTGTCTCGCGTGCATGGTGACGAGAAGCACAGCAGATAAAAATGATCTAGTTATTTTAGAAACGTTTTCTTCCCCGAGGAGGAAAAAAAAAAAAGGAGGGCAGTAATAAAAATTCGGCTTGTGGTTCTTTACCTTTATTATGAAGAATTGATAGAGATAAAAATATTGTTGTGGCTGACTAAATACGAGTGTTGCGTAGAACTGAAGCAAGTGGAATCAGTGGCATTCTGTGGAAAAGCAGTTTAGCTGAAGCATGAGGTTGAGACTTGGAAACCTAAACCTATAGGCAGCTCTCTAAATAGCTATCGGGTGCATTTTGTCCGGCTTCACGTGTAGCCTCCCTTTACTGTATTTTCAAGGCTTCACTGACGCCATGCACTCGGCCCTGGCTTTATGGTGCTGAGAAAAAAAAACATCCCAGTTGTGCCTTCTGATCGAAGCAGCAGCCGATAAATAAAGACTAAAGAAAAATATACCAGTGCACTCTAGTTGGCAGGTATCGTTCAGCGTTCGATGCTCGCTTAACCAATCCACTTTGACCAGAAGAATGCCAAGTCCCTTTCTGAGAGGTTACTCTAGTTAACCGGGGCCTTTAGGTGTCTGAAAGGCCGTATTTTGTGAGCTTCCATTCTTGATTTCATTTGGTCGGTCGTCAGCACGGTGGCAGCGTCAGACGAATTCATCGAGCGGCTAATCACAGATATCTCAAGACAGCGAGGCCCACCGTCGGCGATAGCCATAGCCACTCGCTGCACGCACCGGATAAGTACTTGATGCTTCACGCAGCCAATGCTGAGATGCGGTCGCTAATTAATCAATGGCTCAGACGCCTCCCATGGACGCTTTAAAGGCTGGCTTTGTTACCAAAGCAATGCCAGAGGGCCATAAGAATTCGAAATGGGAAATGGCGGCTCAGGAATATGGCCTCTGGATCCTGACTGTCGTCAAATGCTCTACCGAGTGTGGGCATAGGAGGAGGGGAGAGCAGGTGATGTTTAATTCGGGGGAAGTTTATTTGCACCAATTCTGCGATATCGAGAGCACGTAAGCCCCTGCTCCTCTCCCTAGAATTCCGCGCTTTTAGTCCGAATTGCCGCAATCACGGATTTCGCTTATGTCTGTTCGAAGCCGCTCTCTATCTCTCTTTCCGTGAACTTGTAGCGTAAAAGACAACGTGGTGGTACATGCGTCGCGTTTGACTAACCAGAGGAGGCAAAGTGGCAGCGAAGCTGCAGCCAATGAGATTGGCTCGCTTCGCAGTTGCGGCTGCCGCTTCAGTTACTGGGCGCTGCTGTAGAAGCGCGTGTTACTCCGGACAGAGCACTAGCGCGTAGCTCGAGTGCCCTTAATTTCGTCTCTGTTTTCTCGCGGCAGTCACGCCTTCAAGGACAACATATGTGAACTAGCAGCGCTCCCTCGACCTTGGCTCCGCGCCACTCACAGCATCGTGAAGCAGCTTGTGCTCACCTCCGTGCCTTAACAGGCGCTCGCCTTGAAGCCTACTTCCTTGTTCTTCGAGAAGTCCAAAAATGCCTATAGCACGGCTAAACAGTGCTATTGTACCTAATTCGCATCTGATTAACCATGCAAATTCGGCAGTAATGTTTTTTCAGCGCGTCGCTTGAATCAAGGAGTGTATTAGGCTGAGCTCGTACCGTAGTCAACTTCATTGCAGGCGAACTCTCTCAGGAGCTCGCGCCGTTTGTCGTGTGAAAAGAATCCGTGCTGGTCTTCGATGAACCTGTCGAGCGGCCTTTCCGACGGGCAGCCACCTTTGAAAGGCAAGAGAGGGGAATTAAAAATAGGAACATAATATATCTTTTTTTTTTTTTCTCCGGGTCGTGCTTCGCGAAAACTGTGCAGAGGCGGATGGTCCTGTGCGAGAGAAAATAACTCACAGGCTTCATGATCATGGGTCTAATACGTCACCAACGTTGCGTCCCGAATAAGAAGTGGATGCACCATTTAGGCATTGGAGCTGCTACAGAGGAACTGTATTCCGAAAGATATTCCGCATGTTTGCATTAAAAAAAAAAAAAAAAAAAAAAAAACATTATAGAAAGCTTTGCGAGTATACATGTTGTACAGCGTTAATGTCGCAACATGCTTGAAATGCTGCTACACATACTTTCTGGCTAAGGCTAACTTGGAAATGGAGCAAACGTGAAGCGAAAGAAGATGGACACTTCGACAGTTCCTTGTTGGTTTCACCTACAGGTATCATATGAAACAAGGGTTGGTTGGGACTGAATCGAGGTTTTGAGTAATGAGTGGATGCGGTGCTCGACTTTGCCGGTCCTCTTTTGAGCTTACCTTCCATGCAAGTGCAGACTTCGGAGTCGTTACAGAAGAACTTGAGTAAGGGGCTTCTCTTGTCGGGTGTGTAGGATTGTCTGCAGGAAAAGTCTGCGCAGGCAAGAAATACAGCGGTCAGTCCAGATAACTTTAAATATAACGTTATAATTCTCGTCAAAGTTGCAGGTGCAGCCAACTGGATGCTTATAATGGTTGCAGATCTAACGCTTTTGTTTTGTTTTACCTTTTGTCAGAGTGCAGTGTTTGTGGTGTTGAGAAGTTTGCTGGCGGCATTAGTGAAAAAACAGAGCGGTAGGCTTGATTAAGAAAATCACGAGTTCAGTTCTCTCTAGCACATATATTCGAGAAAAAAAAGAAAGAGAGAAAGAAAGAGATTTCAAAAATAGTGTGCTTTTTTTTAATCCAGAGACAATTCGTTGGGGTTTGAATGACAACTGCTTTTTTGCTTGTCACCAGCACCGTTTAACACTTCGAGTCCTATAAATATAGTGGGCGAACTAAACTCTGAACCTTGACAGGTAAGAGTCTCTACTTTCTAGCTGTACAATGCGGCATCCTTTACCGCTGGGAGTGCTTCGTCGCTTCCTTCAGGTCTCCATTCGTTCAGCAAGCATTTTACTATTCATGCAAATGATCCCTTCCATTGTCTTACAAATAATTACAGCTAAAAAATGTC
This sequence comes from Amblyomma maculatum, assembly GCA_023969395.1. NCBI lineage: Eukaryota > Metazoa > Arthropoda > Arachnida > Ixodida > Ixodidae > Amblyomma > Amblyomma maculatum. The sequence goes on from JAJIZL010024168.1 coordinate 85,680, forward strand.
CTAGTGTAAGATTCCATTATGCGGCAATACAGGGTGGTACATCTGAAGCTTGCGTATAAAAATGTAAATAATAGGCTATGCGAAATATTCAAGCTTGTTCGTCTAGAAGAGGGAGGACGTCATGACAACGTTTCAACAAATAAACTAAAGTGTGCGGAATATTTAAAGCTTTGAACTTGGTACACTTCTTACTATTTCTAGTCATTGCAGACTCGCTGGCCAGTCTGAATGAAATCCAAATCATTCAAAAATTTCCAGGCAAGCTACGCTAGTCGGTGCAATGGGGCGCTGAAGCTCTGGTTCATTTGACGCACGAAGCGGTAACTCACTGGCAAACGAGTGCAACCACAGCGCCCAAGCGCGACATCTACGTGAGAACAGGGACGCACCCGTTGGTTGCGTCTGCTGCTGCTAAGATTGTCTAAACACGTCAGCGAGATAAGTCTACTCGAGGCATGCTGGTAGCACTTTTTGGCCACTGAACGTCGGTTTTTTATTCAAAGTTGCTCAGAATTAATCTCACCGAAGACTTGATATCATGTTACAAAAACACCGCTATATTTTCTCCAGCGTGCTTTTGCTACCGCGCTAGTTCAGCTATGGCCCGTCGCTGAGCTTCTACGAAGTTCGGCCCTTTGGAAGCCAAAATGCAGTTTCACTCACTGAGGTATGCAATATAGAAATTACTTAAATATTCGATGTTTTACCCTATTACAAATTTTGCTTCTAAATCGTGGCAAATGAGTCCAGAGCATAGTTGATTGTCTGATTACTCGCATTTTACTCTATTTGGTCTTTATTGAGGCGCCTTCACATTTGTGACCTTCAGTTAAAGAGATGTCCCACACAGTGAGCCTGAATGCATCTTATGTATTATTTGTAAGAACATATACATAAAAAGGCTAAAATATTTGCACGCTGAAAATCGAAGTCTGTGGGGCCTAGAGTCACAGAGCATATTCCCTTGCATCTTTTAACTAATGGAGGCATGCAATATTCTTCCAGTGAGGGGTACGGTTATCAATTAAACGATAGGAAAAACACTATAATACAATGAAAAGCGATACTAAGCGGGTGAAAAATTAGGAAGGCGTTTAGCACAGCAACAGCTAGGCCTATATTATGGCGCAGCTACTCTGTTGCCGAGGCCGAATAGCCGAGTTACAGCAAGTGAAGGATGAGAGTCTCTCATTTTCGGCCAAGTTTTACCAAAAATGCAATCGTTTTCTTTATTTTTTTCGCTAAACCTTAGTTTGAAGAATGTAGTCCGTGATTTGCGGCCGTCCCTTTATATTTTTGCATCGACATGTCACAGTAATGCTTACGAAGCGTAATGATACTTACACACCCGATATGGACTAAAATGACTCTTACTACAGCTACCATTCCAATTTTTAGGCCACGCCGTGGTGGCGCAGCGGTTAGGGAGCTCGACTACTGCGCTCAAAGATGCGGGATCGAATCACGGCCTCGATTTTTTTCAGTGGAAGCGAAAAGCTAGGCGCCCGTGTGCTGTGCGATGTCAATGCACGTTAAGAACCTGTGGTGGTCGAAATTTCCGCAGCCCTCCGCTACGGCGTCTCTTATAGCCTGAGTCGCTTTGGGAGGTTAAACACCATAAACCAAACCAAACCAAACCATTTTAATGTTTTATGTATAAATATTTAAAATGTCGAGAATAAGTAGGCTGGAAACGTACATACCTGGTTCGTATAAGAATAGGTCTTCACGTAGCTTGGCTGCAAATTACCAGTATTGAATTCTTGCAGAAGAATTCATTAACGCAGTGTGTCGCATTTCTCGCAATGAAGGGGACGTACAGTTCAACGTAGCGGCTTGCGTAATTATAGCCTTTGATCGTCCCCTCATTGATAAGCTGTAGGAGGGAATGGGAATAAAATAGAAATAAGGACTAAACCTGTTGCAAAGCATAAGGAAGAAAGCAGCCGTAACTCACAGCGAAAAAAAAAAAAAAAATCAGCGTTATTTTTTAAGCAAGATTGGGAAGAAGGACAAATACCACAGCGCACATTTAATCTGATTTTTCCTTTCCGAAAGGAGACAACATATATGCAGACAAAATTGGCGGGAAGTCACTCAACATATTCGCGTAGAATGTTTTGGTACTATATAGTTTTCTCAAAAGTTATGAGTGTAAGATATCCACTTTATATTACACGGTGTTGACTACTGGCTGCCAAATCATGGCGCTATAGTTGCCGATTTCAAGTAGTGCTCCTGCAAGTCAGGTGACTCTGTGATTTCTTGAGGATTAAATGAAGGTAATTCTTAGGCCACTGTCTTCTTGTCACTATGTGACTGCAACTCAACTCCGAATGTTTGAAGGAGGAAGACGGACTTGCGTAGGAATTTAGACCATATAGTAGTGGAGAAAACAAGATTAGTCAAGTGAAAATAAAACAAAACAGGTGAAGCGTACCTCGTCCAGCTCGGTAAAGTTGGGCTTCAATCCAGTCAGAAGACCCACTTCCAAAATGACCATGCCATCTGGAGCATCTTCGAGAGGACTGCACATGTGGGCAAGCGCGGCGTTATCATTCTGTATATAGCTTGAAACAATTTCAGCTCTTTCGCTGCCCATTCCAGGAATAGAAGTAGCTTTCAAAAAATCTTGACAGATTCGTGCATATAAAAAATGGCCGTCACTGAGGTTTAGTATGTAGGCGTGAGTCACCCGGAAACTTGTTTAGATGAATTGTAATATTACCACATTTAATACAAGCAACGGGGAAATTCAACCTCACGTTTTATACAGATGGGATCTTATAAGCGTACGTGGCTTATGAAATAGCTCAGTTAGCATTTAGATTAGGGAGAAATTTCTGCGACGTATTAAAGCATAAAAACATTGCAAATGGCCAAGCGCAACGAAAACGAAAAATGAAAGAACCACACCACTTACTTTGTCGGCGTAAAAAACCACATCAATCTCTTCCAAAAGGAGACATATTAATATCCCCCTCCTGCCGCCCCCCTCAATAACAAAAAGTGCAATACGCGATGTTTTAGTGTGGAGGACACGATTGGAACAACAGCATCAAAATATATTCGCACTAAACCCCTACTTCCCTGTCAGCCGCGTTAGTCAAGCTGGGATCATTACTATTTGCTTATTCACAAGTAAAACACGTTAACTAACTCCCTAATCCCGAGAGGTTGCCTTACGTTTTCAATGAACCATGCTCAAAATGCACATACTGCCGACACGGCAGCTACATACACCGGTGGACATGCTGGGGACTGGCACGGTGCAAACGCGTGTCATTACCATGGCAACTGTTCTTTTGTACCTTTAACATCAGTAACGTGGGCAATCTTCTTCCTGTTTCTCGCACTGTTTGTTCCCGCATGTTATTAAGCTGGTAGCAACGAGCGCATTTCAATGGCGACACGGAAGGTCCGGTACCAACCCACCAAAAAAAGCTTTAGATGGTGGAATGTTCATTGTTATGGCTCCCATGGCAACGGCGCTGTGACGACGTTACGTTTAGACAGTATTGCACATTAATAACCTGACCGCGGTCGCGTATCTGCTACAGAATTGGGGAAGAGAGGAAGATTTTGTTCTTGCATCCTGTTCAGAACATGACCCACGGGAAACTGGTCGGATGAGACTGATTTTGACAAAAATATCCCCCCCTCCGCCATTCAGTCTAGTTTTTAGACGGGCCTTCTAAAGGCCACAAGAAAGCGAAATCGTAAATCTGCAGCACACTATATATTGAATTAAGGCGTTCCACTTACGAACTGCCTTAGCCACGTGCGGTGACATCAGAAAAATGCTTTTCCGATAATGTTTGTGGGCATTGACTTATTCGATTTTTTTTCGTGTTAGCGCTGAAACTCTTTTAACGGCGACATAAAAAGCTTATTGGAGCAAAAATGCGTTATCGGGCGTCGTATGTCGTAACATCCATTATCCGTTAACGGGGTGCGTGACGTCTGAGACTACGTGACGTGGTCAAGTTGGCAGGTGCGTTAGAATCTGCCAGGTGCTCTAGTCACAAGACATACACCAGCGAGTTGGTCGACTCAGCGTCACTCGGCAGCAGCGCTTGCTTGTGCGTAGATGTGTATATAGACAGCTCCGTGCATCAGGCTGCAATGCAACCAGAATCAACGCCACATGCGTCTCTCACTGAAGTATGTCGCGGAAGGTGGAGTATGGGCGGATACATAGCTTATGCAGCGAGCGGCAATGACTGAGGAGGAGACGCCAGTCGAGCAGACTTCAGACATTAATGTTGTCGCAAAAATGATCGCTTAAGTCCAGGATAGGGAACGTCTTTACCGCTTCAAGCCCGCAATTTTCGCCCGACGGTGCGTACTAGAAGCACGGCGTCCGAAAAAAATATTAGTTGTGGTTTAACTTTGGTCAACCCTAGTTGAATTGCGATAGCAACGGCGGAAGCTTCTTTTGCTGACTACATTATTCCCCTGTCATGCCCTATCAGTGTAAGGTGCGCTACATTACTGGGGACACCTAAGCTCATCCTTTAAGAGTATGACGCGAGACCGTCGGTAAGCCATATAGCAGCTCACATATAAGTGAGAAGGGTTCAAATGCCGCGGAACCAAATGTGGAGCGAAAGCATTAGCTGCCGGTGACCGAGCGTTCTTCTTCTTCTTCTTCTTCTTCTTCTTCTTCTTCTTCTTCTTCTT